>CABFVX010006272.1:6564-41719 GCA_902151425.1 Timema shepardi
TTTTTTTTTATGAATTTAATTTTGAAGGGTCAGTCATATCCCTAAAATGTTACTTGATGTGCAGTTAAAAATTGTGTTTATTGCTCCTCAGAAAAACTTAAATTTTCTCCTCGTCCTGTGAATAAGAAGTTAGAACTGGGCTCAGTTGCCAAAGTTTACTGCAAGGCCTCCAGCTCGACTCCACCTGTCATCAAATGGGTCAAGTGGGGCAAAGTGAGTAAATATCTGACATTTAACTTGGATTTTAGTCTGATGATAGTTACATTTCCCATAACAATTAAAAACTGACTTTATTATATTGTACACATTCCGAGAAAATTAAATATGTTTGAAAAATGACAACTGAGCACAGAAATCAAACCTGTACAAAAGTTAAATTTAATCTATTTGGTTACTTTATTAATTTTACACATAATAGTGTATTTTAATATTCACATATAAGCGTGTATTTTAGGTTGCTTGTGTGACAATACACACATTAATTTCATGTTGACATATCTAAGCATTGGTTAATTAGAAATACTCGTAAGTTAATTTAAATTAACATACGATGTAACAACAATTTTTAAAGAGTTTATATGTAGGTTCTAAAAATGTGTCCATCCTACGACAGTTGGGTTGGGTCAGCCAACAGCCGTTAATATTTCAACAATGCTGGCACAAGTCAACAGGAATATGAAAAGGACTTTGTAATGCTATGTTGTTTGTCAAATGAAATTATTATTTATTATTAGGTGTTCTGTCATACTTCCTTGCGTCAATGAACTTAGACAACCAATGCACCCTGTCTTCTGCCGCCTCCTCCAGCTCCCAGAATTTTCCTTTTTCTTTCAAGTCATCCAATATTTGAATACTCCTTCTTCCTAATCTCCTCTTTTCCTCAATCTTTCCTTCTATGACGTCGTGCGTAAGACAGGTCCTCCTAAGAATGTGACCATTCCAGCTCGCTTTGCCCTAAAGAATCACATCCAAAATTGTTCTCTTCTCACCCATCCCTGTCTATCTATCTGATTTTCTCAAGTCTTTTCCTGCACTATATTTCAAAGCTCTCCAATTATTTCTTTTTCATCTTCCTAAGAGTCCAAGTTTCTGCTCCATACGGTGCTCAAGATGTAGCATTTCATCAGTTATTTCCTCAGTTACAAACTCAACTTGCTGGTCAGCAGTAACCTCTTCTTGTTGAAAGCTTCCTTGACCTAATTTCCTTGGTGAGTAGGCATACTTTGTTAACAGACTTCCCAGACTTATAAAATTTTCAACTATATTTATTTAATGTTATACTATACATATAATTGTCTGAATAAGAATTAATAGACCTATGAATTAATTTTTAACATAAACATAAACAAATTTCTACAAGAAATAAAATGTCAAAACATAACTTAAACATTATTATAGAAAATGTGTTAATTTGAATGCTCACATACCACATATGTGTTTCCATCCATTGCAGGTTCCAGAAGGAGAGGAGCAAAGAATGTTGGACCGGCTCCCGAAACATGTGCAGGATATAAACGGTACCCTCCATTTCAACAAGGTGCAAGTGGAGGATAAGGGAACGTATACTTGCGTAGCCACCAGCTCACAAGGATTTATCAATGCTACCATTGACATTGATGTCATAGGTAACTGTTTGTTCTCGTTGTTGGCCAATAATTATACAAATTAAGTTTACTCTTTGTCACATTTCCATTGATGTTAAAGTACAATTACAATTTGATGATGTTTAGTATATTTTTTTCCATGATTGTTTTATTATAGGTGCACAGTTGAGACTATATAAATGTTCAAATTCCTTAACCAAAATAGAGTAATCTTGAAAAAAATTACTTTCCATTTGCTAAAGCACAATCATTTTTATATTTTCCTTATATGTCGAACACTGTAAGCTTATTAAGTATTTTGTAGTATTTATTTTATCCAAACAGAACTTATCCCTATTTTAGTGTTCTAATAATTATTAATGATTATTGCATATTGAATTACTAAAATTTTTGTTAATTTAAATGCTTTCACACAATTATCATTTTAAATATTCTTTTTATTAATGCTTATGAAAAGAGAATTTATGATCACAGTGAAAAATTTCGCCAAGAGATTTTAAAAATTAATTGAAATCTTGAAAAACAGGGTCAGCACATGTTTTTAACTTTCTTGCATTTGCTTGATTTATTATTCAATTCTGATTTGGTTTACAATTAGTGGTAATTAAAAGGTTTGAGGTTTGGTTGTTAGGTCTGTACTATTATTTGGTTGGGGGCAACCACTAGTAAACACCATAATAGCGCTTTATAATTAAAATAAACTAAAAATACTATCTTCTATAGCTGTGTGAGAACATGAACTTCGGGAAATTAGTGTATAACCCGAACGGGTAGTAAGACGCGGTGCTAAATATTATTATTATTCAGGAAATTAACTGTTCCCGAAGCTTGGGGGAGCAAAAATACTCCCCAGAAATTTTTAGGAAGAAATATAAAAAAATAACAATTAAGGACTGGCTATAAATGTCACTTTTGTGAAATTTTAAAAGTTTCACAGGCCTTCACAACAAAACTGACCAAACACACTACATAAAATTGAGGGAAATATTTATCCCTAAATAGAGATAAGGCAGGTAAACATATTTTCAGTGCAAAAAATAATAAAAGTGGATTTTAAATATCAAATTATGTGCCACACTAATTTTCTTAAAGACATGTCTATTATGTAATGGGTGACCTGGCGGTCTAGGGGTAAGGTTTCAGACTTCTATGCTGGCGGCCGAGGTTCAATCCTCGGTCCCGGCATAAATTTATCTGATTACCAAACCCTTCCTTCACCTCTGACAAGACATCTTGTGAATGTGGGGAATGCCAGGCCTCCACCGTGGTTCAGATTCCACGTTAAACTGTAGGTCTTCCATTTCATCTCACAATCACCCTATCATTACACATTAGTGTAAGTGCGTATAACCCGAACGGGTAGTAAGACGCGGTGCTAATAATGATAATAATAATAATAATAATAATATGTAATGCTATTATTATTTGGAATGGCATTCATTAGTTTTTGTGTCATAGATAATAATGGTTTGATAACTAATATTTTTAGAGTCCAATAGCGCTTTTTATGAGAGAGCTAGGAACTAAAACTTAAGAGGTGGCCAGGCACACTGGTTCAGTTGAGAAAGTTTTCAGTATTTTTATGGACAAGACTGGCTCACTTTTATTCATTCAGATTAGTTTGAATATATTGATGTTTTACTCTGTAAGTTGTTATTAAAATGCACATAATACATTTTGAATCAGACTTTTAAAGCATATAACCCGAACGGGTAGTAAGACTAAATAAATAAATAAAATAATAATTTAAGTCAATGGTAAAATATATTTTTAGAATTTATCTATGTCTATACCAAAAATTCTTGATCAAAAATACATAATCTAATTGTTGCATTAGCCCTAAGTATAACACCAATAAAATCAATTCGTTTGTCCCTTTCTGATCAAATTGCAATAAGCTTTTAATTTTATCACTTTTATTGAAATAAAATGAATAGGAAGACTAATTTTATATTAAAATTATAAATCTCCAATAACAATTTCCAACAAATAAATGATTGACTTAAGAGTGTTAACACTTGTCAATGAAGCAGTTTGAATAAATAATTAAGATAACTTCTTAGATTGAAGGAGATTTTGCAACATAAAAAATATATGCTCTATTATAAAATGTTTACACTGATATCAAGAGCCTTCAATAATGACAGTTAAATTTCACAAGTATAAATTACAAAACAAATGGTAAATTTTTTTACTCTGGCTTCGCCTTTGGTAAATGTCCTTTATTCAGATTTGAAAAACTTGGCAATCCTAATTACTGATGCTATTTTATATTGTGAAAAACAATTGAAGAATATTCTAAAATTTCCTCACAAAGCTTTAGATTACTATGATGGAGCCCTAGGGCTCTGCAAAGCACAGTTTAAAAGCGCTCTTTTAGAGGATGTACAATGTACATGGAGAGGACATCGGAAAACCACTTGTGTATCTGTCTGAGATTCAAACCTCAACTTCTTCATCAGAGGCAATCCCGCCTATTGTGAGACTTAAGTCTCAGAATGTTTGACCACCAGTGCAGGCGTTGATTTTTATAGGAAGCCCACTTTCAAATACCAACATTAATTCTAAGTCACTAAAATTTGGCATTCTAGAAATATGTATTATACTAGGTATTTATTAATTAAAAAGGTAATTTAGAAGTTTATCAAAAGCTTCCAATATTACTTAACTAAGGATTACAGTATAGTTTCTCTTCACATTAATAACTAAAGGGACTAAGAATGGAAATACAATTTATTTTAATAGTTTTATTTCCGCCATTGTGGCAACACAAGTTTACGCTTTTCAAACAATGGCCATCCTATGAAAATCAGTTTTACATACTGTATTCACACTGGTATAAGCAAATCTACCCCTCTACTCTTTAAGAAAATTGGGGTTATAAGCCAATCTAAGTCATCCTTAAAATTATGCAAGAGTGATGCCTTAAAATGCTAATTGGATTTGTATTTATATTATATAACTTATTTTAATTTTCCATTTAGTGACACCGAAGTTCAGCGTTTTTCCTCGTAACCCAACGGAAGCTTATGAGGGGTACCCTATAATGATCCACTGCATTGCAGAGGGAGATCCCAAACCAACCATCAAATGGGATCGGAACAGCAACTTCAGTGGATTTGATCCAAATAGGTATAACTTTTAGATTTAATACAGTGATTACAATCTTATTAGAAGTATAGTTCATTCTATCAGCAGTTTAATGAACTAAACATTAAATTATGTGATAGTTTGATTCAATTTATACAGTTTTAAAAATATAATATTACTTTAAAGGTTTGAATATTTAATTTAATAAATAGTGAGCTTATCACTTGGGTATCAAAAGTAATTAAAACGAGTAAAATATTACTATTAAAATAATTTTCCAACAGTTTTCTTTTAATATCAATAAAGGGATTGCCTCTTAAAGGTGTTCAGACCCTCACTGTAAGTATTTTAACATTTAAATAAATTTATGAACGATAGTAACAATTAATAATCAAATATTTTTTAGAAAATATATTGTTTATTAAGATTTTTTTTTAGTATTTTTCATTGAGATTTAAATTACTATTAATATACTAAAATTAAAAAAGGGAACATTTTTACATGTGTTCTTTTTCATCCTTTACTATTATAATACCGGTTAGTAAACTGCTAAACTTTTCGATTTTTTTCTAACACATGTTCACGTTTCGCACAATACACATCTTTTTACATCCATTACTGTTTCCAGCCTGTGGCCTAGGTCAGTTTTTTTATTCAAGCCATATATTTTCCACTACTGGCTTGCTAGGCTTGTCGTAGCTTCATATGCCATATAATCTAGCTTAAGATTGGGACTCGCACAAAATTCAGTCCCGACCATTAATTCATCATTGTGAAAGGGTAAACCCACATTTCACCAATGATATATTTTTCAGCCACTCTATGGATTGAACCCAGGACCCTTAGCTCAGTAGGCAGACATACAACCGACTGAGTTAAGGTGTCAGATTCAATATACAACATAAAATGTGGACACATAAATTCAATCCTTATTCAAACTGAAACACAAAATATTTTGGTTAAAACTACAACAGAGTTGTGTGTATTGATATGGAAGTTCTTAACCTCGAATATAAGTTTATACCTTCTGGTTTTCTCCCATGTTTTTTTGAGAACTTTCGCCCCCTAAATTTCTTTCAAATTGCTTATTAATTGTTTTCAATTACTGTAGGTTCCATGTGCTGGAGAATGGAACGCTTCTGGTGCAAGAAGTACACATGTCCGATGGAGGAAAGTACGGTTGTACAGCTGGAAACAGCGGAGGACTCAAGAGGGAAGAAGTCACTCTCATTGTAAAGCGTGAGTCGACCTTTTTACCTAATTAATAGAAAACACTCTGTAAATTTAAAGTAAAGGACATAGAAATGTTACAATTACTTTTTTTCCCAATTCTGATACTTACATTTTAGTTCCTTAACATTTACAATTTCAATATTTTTCGGTGGCTCTGACCTCACATTAAAAGTACATAATATATATAATATAGTACTGTAAAAAATCTCTCTCTCTCTTTTTATATATACTGTAATCTATTTGCAATAAAATACAACTAAAGAGTATAGCTAATAATAAAATACCTAAACAATTCAGCCGTAATAAGTTAGCTTCTTTAGTAGGATAGATATTTTCTTACAAATCAGCTAATTTTTTATCAGATTAATTAAAATTAGCTAGAGCTACAGTTGATCTGAAATTTTTGCAACAATGAAATTATTCTCTCATTCTACAACCTCCTTCGCACCCACTGAATGGGCAACATGCTACACACCCGTTTCAGTGGCCTCATTATCTAGGGCGCAACCTTTGCAACAGACTGGACTACCAAAGAGAGGGAGATCGAGGTTCAACCCCGGTCAGGTGTTCGATGGTTTTCTTTTCCTAAATGGTTTTCCACCCTCCCAACACGCAAATATGGGTACACTTACTTTAAATTAAACTTTCCTAATCCATAACACATTAGTGTAATCAGTACATAAGCATATGACCCGAACAGGTAGTAAGACACGGTGTTAAGGAAACAACACATGGTTTATGGCGTCAAGCTTACAACAAACTGGTTTGGCAATGACAGGAAAGTCGAGTGTTAAATCTCAGTTGAGTGCACTGGAGTTGTTTTCCAAAAGTAACTTATCATTTTGGTTTCCTCATCTTTTATCCATGTTATTGTTGTTGCATTTACTCTCATGTTACTCTCCACATCTTTACTCTTGACATGGACGTGCCTGGCTTTCAGACTTTGGGGGGGACAAAGACACAAAATATTATAAGTGATTTAACACTCTCTAATAATAATTGTTTATATACTTAGTATAAACAACGCGTACACTAGAAATACTCTTAAATTCAGTTTCATATTCAATATAAATGTATCAGATGAACATTAATACCAATTCAAAAATTTTCCTTTAACTCAGATTAAAATAACAATCTTTTTTCTTAGTTGTTCAAAATTTTAAATAACTATAGCCCTATCTGCAAGAGTATTAGTAATTTTGTATTAAATAAATAATAGGAACTATATTTAGTTTACCACACTGACAACACAACTTATAAATAAAATACTTATATGCCATACAAAATACTTATTTTAAATTAGCATAGGCTTCACCAAACACTCTCTTTCTTCGTTCATTAACTACAATAAACTTGTTCATAAGATAATGAATGCTTATCTTATCCAACATATCTTTATGTGTGTGACACACAGCCACATGATTAATGCGCCTCTGTGTCATATTGTTCCTCAAGTATGTTTTAAGGCGACGTAACGAACTAAATGATCTTTCCGCCTCACATGACGAGCTTGGAACAACCAGCAGTATACGCAACAGAACCTCAACATTATTGCATTGCTCTCACTTCAGGAGATAGCCTTCGAAATGCGGTTAGGGCATCTTCAACACAAGTAGGTGCACTTAAACGAAAAAACATGTTTTGTTCAATTTCAAAATCTTTCTCGTTAATTTCAGGATACATTTTCAGCACTGGGTTTATTTCTCCTTTTAAAAGACTCCTTTCCAATTTTCTCATGTGATCAAGTCCTTCTTGATCAAATCTTGACTTTAAACCTCCAACAGCTGTGTCTATAATGGCAAAATACTCGTGGTGAAGGTAGTCCTCGACTGAAGTAGAAGTGAACGCTGTAGCAGGACTTGTGTAACGCATTGGTGGTTTCTTCTGTCTTGGTAGAGAAAGAGGCTGCAGGTTGTTGGTAACAATGATTTTGTTAGCTTCTCCCCAAATTAATAAAAACTCGTCATTTTCTCTGAGTCTTTGTAAACTAGAAGACACTATTTCTATGGCCTGCATAAGTACGGAAGTATTCATTTTTCTTCCCTGAAAAGATTTATTCAAAATTTCTAAATTATTTATTATTTTCCTTGCCATAAGGAAGCCTAAAACAGTCTCTCCTCACTCAAACACTTTGAATAACCCACTTGCTGACTGTAAGTGATTTGCTTCAACAGACAGTGCTTCAAGTGTTTGTAAAATCATTGAATAGTTTTCCAGAATCTCTTCAATCTGAGCACCTCTGTATATCCACCTGGTCGGACAAAGGGGCTTAATGCTGGCATTAGATGTCAAAGGACCATTAAAAGTAGCTTCTCGGATATTAATAAACTTGGTTTTAGCTGTCAATGATTGTGAAAACAAAACTCCAAGTTCATGGGCCCATTGCATTGAATTCCTCACAGTAATTGATGTATCACATGCATCCCTTGTTACCAAGTTAATGCAGTGCGCCCCACAGTGAACAAACACGGCTAGAGGCTGTCTATCCTTTATTATAGACTGTACTCCTTTGTTGATCCCACTCATATTTGGAGCACCATCATAGGTTTGTCCACGCAAGTTCGAAAGAGGTAGTTGAACTCTGGTCATTATATCAAAAAGAATGGCTGCAATCGACTCCCCAGTTGTTTTACTAGCACTGTATAGCCCCAAAAAACTTTCATGAGGCTCTAAGTTTTCATCAACCCAACGCACACATATACTAAGCTGTTCAGTCCCAGTAATATCACGTGTACCATCACAAATCAAAGAAAACAAATTCAATTTGGAAGATTGAATTTCAGCACAAAGATTTCTCACAATTTCATTACCCGTTATTTCCAAAATCTCATTTTGAATTTTTCCATCTGTGTATACCTCTCGTTCCTTATTCAACCAATTTGCAAGATATGAATCATCCTCGGAACGTAGTTTAAGAAGATGAAATAAGTTTCCACTTTCTTGTTGATTTCCTCTTAAAGCTAAGCCTTGCATGGCTAAATATTTAATTGAAGTGAAAATTTTCAAAAGAAATTCCCTAGAAATCTTACGTTCAGAAACTAAAGAAGAGTTTAACTGGTTATCAATCGGGGTTTTCAGCTGTCTATAACTTAAAACTGCTTGTAAATGACTATCTGACTTTTCATGTGAACGAAACTTGTCCAATGCCTTTTTCCAGTTTTTAAATCCATTTCTAGAAAACGCCGGATCCATTTTCCAAGCAAGATTTTTATCAGGACATAATTTATTATATCTATTACAATAAAAACAAAGAGCTCCATCGGCACTGTTTGTAGAGACATCTATATGCAGCCAAGTGAACTCCTTATACCATGCTGGTTGAAACCGAAGTATTTTTACTTTTAAATTCTGAGTTGGAAATTTGGTTGGTATTGTAACTGGCTGGTTTGGTGCCAGATATGTATTACTTTCACAAATATTAACTTGTGATTGATTAAACACATTTTCTGTTTTATTAAAATTTAAGTTGGCTTGAAAGGACTTTTCTTCAGACTCGCCAAAGCAGTGTTTTTTAGGAGATTGTAGTTCAGTTGGTGAATCCTGTTCTCTTTTGATTAAGAAACGATCCATGCTCAAAATATTACTCAAATCACGCTGATTTATATTAAGTTCACTTTTACACACAAACACATTAGCAAATACGTCATAAACTCATTTATTTACAAAACATTTAACAAACCACACGCCACACTATTTATTCTTAATATTCACAAGATTGCTGCAACTATTCGAAAAAGTTAAGAACTTGCAAATAAAACAAAATAATTTACTAATACAATAACAGTGTCACCAGCCTAAAAACTATTTTAGCAGCGCTAGTGTCTATACAAATGAAGCAAGATCCGCCTATTTAATAAGGTCATTTAAATTTAAAATAGCTAATTTCAAGAATTAAAAAAACTATTCAAATAAATCAATAAATTCTCTATTGAATTTAAGGGTAAAATTTTGGGGGGGACGTGTCCCCCCCGTCCCCTCTACCAGGCACGTCCATGACTCTTGAGATTAATTTAATGATAATCTTGAGGGTGAATCTACCTTTTTTTTCTAAAGCAACATTTAAACTTTAGGTTTTGACTTTTAGAGAAAGCTAAATGAATATCAAAATTGAATCATAAACAATTGCAACAAAATAATATTCAACTATTTTCCATTGTTTCAAAATATTCAATTTTTAAAATTAATAGAATTACTTACTTTGCATCATATAAGATAAAAGAAAGATGGCCATATATAACAGTGTATTATACCTCAACATATTATTTGCGGTTAATTAAAGGAAAAGTAAAAATAAAACTACTCAAAGTCACTATGGAAAGTTACCAAATTCTGAATATTACTATTTGGTTAAAATACTAAAACTTTCACTCTATGAGATTTGAGAGCTAAGAAGTATCGAGGAATTGAGTTTGACATCTTTAGAAAGAAATCATCCTTGAAAGATAAATGGGTTAAGCTTTAATATTCACAAGTGGGCATACATATTAATTCAAAACCAGTCTCCCCTCCCCCCATAGTTGATAGAACTAATGTTTTTAACGCATATGATCATGCCAAACTATAATACGTGGGACTAAAATACTGCAGAAGCTGCGGCAGCCTTATAAGCAAGGAGAAAGAGAATTCAGACAAGAAATCATCAATTTTCAATTCACTAATATAAATATTTATAAATTATAATTTGTCTTACACTGTAGCAATTTCTTTAACTCAACCTGTCTTTGACACTGGTTTCCAATATAATTTTCATGTGGTTTTTAATAGGTACCAATCATATCAAATATTCAAATACTATTTTATTATCATCTTTGCAAAAATATAACACCAATATAAGCATTTTAATAATTTAAAATATCCTTAACATTGAACCAATATAAAATCAAATTCATGAGCGTTAATATTTTATCCTTTTGGTTTTTAATGTTTTAATATGTTGTGATAGGTTGTATTTAACAAGGGTTCCTTGATATTGTCAATTTATGACTGCTATTGTATTTTAATTTATTCTTTTTTCTGTATACGTTACCACAATGTTTGCTAAACATTATACACATTTCATGAACTAGTTTCATAATTAATTAATTCATTCTAAGCATTAAGCTCTCCTTACTAAATTTCAAATGTGTTTAAAAAATATTTGTGTTTGTGCTTACTACCGTATCAGTTCTTGATTTATTTAACCGTTAAATACATTACCAAATCACGTGGTTTTTGTGGTGGTGGATTTTAGGTACTAAAAAAAGCAACAATTATTTTTAACATAGTTGATCACAACGAGTTTATATTTGTATTCACTTAAAAATCACATTTAGAGCAAGATTTCCTTTTCAAATAATACAACCCTAACACAAAATGCTCGCATTGTCACACCTCTCTCTCAGTATATATATTATCTGCGCTTACTGTCACTGGCACTATTCAGTACAATAGTTTTTTTTTGGTGCAGGCGCTGAGGGTTACCGGCCTGTTGAAGGTCCAGGCCCCATTGAAGTTTCTGACGGAGAAAGCTCGATGATGACTAAAACGTTTATCATCACCTTGAGTGTAGCGACAGCCTACATGGTGCTGGTGATAGGACTGATGATATGGTGCCGCTATCGGCGCAAGAGAAGGAAACAAGCTTATCTCACTGCCAATGGAGCTGAAGGTACAGACACACTATGTAAGTGTTGTGGCACCAGGTCCACTGCTTTCTATAGTCTTAAAATATACTGAGGGAAGAAATGTGTCTAGTTCTGTTAAGGAGCACTTTAAAAATTCGTTTTTAGCTCTTCACAGTTTATTAAGCTATTTTATTTATCACTTAACTTAGTAATTCATCTTTTGAATTTAAAATAAAGACTTTATTGGTCTTTTAAACAATGATAATCATAAAAATATTGTTGTTACATTACTTTGAAAGTAGAAACTAAATATCAGATAGTGATTCCAATAAAAAATGTTATTTCAAAAAAATACTATTTTATATGAATATAGTTCACTAACCCATACCCTGTTGTGCATGTAGTACAACTATCTGTGAGGCCTGGCAGACATTTTACTACTCTTCTCAAATCCTAATTTCTCAAATCCTAATTGATCAGCTTTTACTGGCGTGGAATGATGCACAGCGCTTATTGACGTCATTTTGGCCGGTGTGGAATCACTGGAAAAAATGCGAGGGGCTTTTACATAAGGTTCTTGGATGGTTGGATTGTGCTCATGTTAAAATTAACATATCTATATGCGATTTTTTGTTGTTTTTGTGGAGAAATTGAACATTTTAGGATTCACCCTTTCAGGCAGGGGTAAAGTCTCTCTAAGGCTAAGTTTAAAAAAAATATTGCAGCCCCAACGCCCCAGAATGTGTCTCAGCTTAAATCCTATCTGTTGTACTTGAGTTTTTATAGGGTATTTATGACCATGCCTTTTGGTATTTTGGAACTTCTTCATATATTACTCAGTAAGGATGTTCTATGGGCCTGGTCGGCGAAATGTGATATCACTTTCTAGAAAAGTAAACAACATTTGTCTGATAGTGCATTACTTGTTTTAAATGACTCCTTAAAATCTTTATCGCTGACTGTAGATTCTAATGTCTCTGATATTGAGGTGGTGTTGAGTCATGAGGTTGATGGAGTAGAATACCCCATGGCCTCTGAGTCAACTACCTTTAATTGCAGCTCCATTGTGAAGGTTTGGCCTGCATCTTCAGAGTGCAAAAATTTAACGAATAGGGAAAACAATTTAAATAGTAATCCCGAACCCCTATAGTACCTTTTTTCTGAATCGAAGAAGGTACCCCACCAAGGGTTAGCTATGGCAGTTTGTTGAGCAATAAATCTTTCCGCCTTTGCTTATAGTATTAGATATAAAAATGGTCCATAATCCCACACGCTGACCTTTTGTCCAGACTTCCCTCCAATACGCCTTGTGATGTCCATTATTGCAATTTTCTCTAGTTAGCAACCCCTCTGATATCTCAGAATGAAGTGAGTGAAGCTACTTTGACAGATCCTTCTTTATCCACATTCATACAACTTATTAACTCTGGGTTGAGGAACTCTGATAAATTGCATAAGTATTCTTCAGTCAGTTTGTGATGTATTTCCGGTTCATGAAAACTGTAACTTAAGTTGTTTCATGACAGAGTAGAGATTCTCAAGTGGCTACTTCAGAGGTTGTTGCAAAATTTTCACCATACTCATCTGGCCATCTACAGGTCAAAATTATTCGAACACTTATATACATGGTGGTTTGGTTTGGACAAAGCTATTAAACAGAGTTTGCACAATGCAAGTCTTGTCAATTTACACATAATGCCATTTCTGATGGTAAACTGCTGCAAACCGGGTCAGTTCCAGAAGGCCCTTGGTAGATAGTGCATGCAGATTTTTTTTTATCCCAACAGTTGTTCATTCTTAATTATCATAGATGCATATTGCATACACTAAATGGATTGAATTTTATCTGATAGAATCTAACAATTATCAGGCATTTTTAACAAACTTAGAGAATTTATTCACACGTTTTTCTTATCCTAAACCATTGGTTTGTGACAATGGTGCCTTCTTTTCTACTGAACTTTTAGAAAATGTTTGATTAGGTTGAATGCTTATCTTATTTCACCCCCTCGCCTTTTGTCCCTACAACCCAAACTCTAATGGGCTGGCTGAACAAGGCATCCAATTGTTTAAAACATAAAAATGCTTAACAAATCCATTGTCATACTGCATTTGTCAACCTCTCAACAATTAGCTGAGTTATCGTTCTACCCCTTCCTCTGCTGCAGGGGTTTCTCCTTTACCATCAATGCTGGGCTACCAAACGTGCTCCCCACTTTCCTTCATGTCCCCCACCATACACAGGCAGCATCTCGCTGGATCAGTTTCGATACTCTTTGAGGCGGATCAAAATGCTCCGGTGCATTTGAGGAACTAAAAAGGCTCTCAAAAATGGTTTCTTGAAAAGGTAAAGGTTATGGTCCATCCAACAATGTATATTGTTCATCTGAACTCAGGACAGGTTCGGACGGTTCATGTTAGTCAAATACTCTCTAGCGCTCTCGACTCTAGCATACACGAGGTTAGAGGTTCAGACTTTTGGTAGATGTAGGAGAACCAATTCCAAGGGGTAGGCTGTTGTCGGGATTGGAACACAATGAGAGTGTAGAGTCACATACTGAACAAGGACCTGTAGAACCGGACAAACAGGGAGGTCTCTTGGTCAGGGTTCAAATCCTGTTTCCTAACAGGATGGAGCTCCAATATCATCAGTTAGTGGCACTTAACTCTGGTGTGTTGGGTAAAAAAATAAGGAAACTGGTTCGATTTTCACATAGCAAATATATATAAAAATAAATAAATAGTGTCTATTTTTGTAATAAATTGATTGTAATGTCAGGACAGTTTTAAAATATGTTTGGTCTACAAGTTTTAAGATCAATATTTCTGTATAAAATGGTAAATGACTCACCTGTACATCTGGATTAATCTAATTAAAAGTTATTGTTAAATTAATGTGGCATTCAGTTAAGCCTGTATGTTAAATTATAATTGAAGTATCCTTTGTAACGTGTTTGTTATAGAAACTCAGTTTTGTATCCTTTGGAAGGAAAGGCGAACGATATGTTGGCAGCACTGTTAAGATATAGTGGCAGTTTTGTTGACGGAATGCTGTGTGGCATTCACTGTTTAGGTTTTTCGGAAGTAACATGTCATGAAGTAAATAATAAAGTGTGGTAATACAGAACATACAAGTTCTACTTCAACTTTGGTATTCTGACCATAATATAAATGTTTGTGTTATTGGATGGAAGTTAATGTTTGGGCTATCGTTTGCCACTCAGTGTTTGTGTTATTGATTATTGAAAATACCCTTGGGAAGACCTAGACGGAGATGGGAGGATAACATTTCGATGGCTCTGAGAGAGATGGGGTGTAATGAGATAGACTGGATAGAATTAGCTTACGATAGGAACAGGTGACATACTTCTGTGAGTATGGTAATGAACTTTCGAGCTCCTAATACCACAGAGTAAGTAAGCAAGTAATTTATTATACATTAGTTAATATTCGTGTTATTATATGATAGACAAGGTTACTGTTATTGCACACAGTATCTTTTTATGAGTTAATGTTTGTGTTATTGTGTGTGTCAGTGATGAAAGCAGAGAATGGCGATGTGGGCCTGGAGCATACTGAGCTCAAGGAGACAGCGAATGGTCCACGTGAGATGAAGGACAAAGACAAAAGTGACGGCGGTGATACAGCTCATTCCCATAGTTCAGGTCATAGCAAACGCTCCAAGGGGGCCTACGATGCGTTGAACTTCCCTCGGACAGATCTGCACAGCATGGTCCTTCTCGGTAAAGAAATGAGTTTATGCTCTTGTTGTTATTGCTTAATATAAGTTTTAATATTTTTATGATTTAGCGATGTGCAAATCTTTCATGTCGAGGGTCAAATTCCTTTACTTCAGACATGAACCACACACAACCTTCACATCTTCGAAATATTTTGAAGGAAGAAGAAAATGTAGACACATTATTAAAAAATTTGAAATAGAGTATCCCATTAGATATTACATATTTCAAAAATTAATCATTTTTAGAACAGCTATTAAACAGTATTTTAACATTGTCTACCAATTAAATGACATTAATAATGTAACCTTGGATATATTCAGATATGTCACTATTTAAATGTGCCTTGTATTCCTTTATATTTACCTACAGTATGCCCCATGGCTTCTTTGGTGCTGACTGACAGCTCACAGCTGACTTCTGACAGTCAACATTTAGGTATAATACCTAAATTTTGACCGTCAAAGTGACAGCTGCTAAACACATGTTTTTGTAGATAATATGGTTCGGCGTATGGATACATAATTTGGTCTGGTAACTTTTCAAAGCTTTTAGCTGTCAGTCAGCACCAAAGAAGCCATGGGCTACTGTATATGCACTTAAGTTAGGGTGGAAGGGGATTTGAGAAAAGGTCAGTGTTTAGCAGTTTTTATAGCAAAACTTTTTTTTTGTTGCCAAAATAAATCAAATATTTCTTCATTGGAAACATATAGCTTAATTTTCTTTCTTCCAAGGATGTTCTAGAATTCAATGACTAACATCTTTAATTAAGTTAAAAAGCTTGACTTCTAATGCTGCTAGCTCATGACATATATTCAAGAACTGTTGATATCACCGAGTGTAAAAAATAAATATCTCTGTTTCTTCTGGAACAATATTTGATTTATTTTGGCCAAAAAATGTTTTGATATAAATACTGCAAAAACATCACCTGTTGATTTTCCAATATAGATACTTACATAGTTATAGAAATTAATTAAGTTAAAGAAACAGTAAGAGTAAATAAGTGTCTAGAAATTGAACATTTAGATTATAGATTAAAATTTTATTTAATATTTATGTAATTTCAAGCAGGGGCGGGCGTAACTAGAAACTTTGTATTGGGTGTGATATGTGTTAAACCCTTTATTATTTTAATCTTAATCTAATTTCTAAGAAAGGATAAAATATTATTTCTTTGCAATTTATAAAAACATCTTAATTTGTTAATGGGTTTAATATATATAATATTCTCAGAACACTTAGGCACATTTTGTCATTAAACTTAAGTATCACAAGTATCATTAAATTCTGGCACTGAATGGTGCTTACTTTATTTGCTCCCCCCTTCCTTCAAATGCCCCCCCCCTCCCCGAAACCCTCCACCCACAAAAAACTTGCTATATCAATGACCATAAAAAAAAGCATATTTTCAAACAATAATAAGACAATTTTATAGAGAGTTTTGAAGTTATTATAAACCGCACAAAGCTCCACATAGCTTAATCATTTTTTTCTCAAAAATAAACCTTTGTGGTGTGTGAGCTATACAGACCAAGCGGCCGCCACCTTTAGCGATGATAGTGCTTACGTGTGTAGATAGAAGGGGTCTTGTGGTCAGCACAGTGAGCCCTTTGGCCATTAATCTCAGTTTTCTAAATCTGAAACTGCTACTTCTTAATTCAAGTAGCTCATTATTTATCCCCACGAAGTTGAGTTTGACCTCATTTCAGACCCACTGCTTCACAGATACATCTTGGAAGCGCTGAAGATCGAATCTGGGACCTCTGGATCTGTGGCCAGCAACTTTGACCACTAGACCACAGAGAAATTACAGTAACATTTATAAACATAGCCTAGTTTCTTATTTTAAAATTTTTACAGTATATATTTTATAATAAACATTTCTATATGTATGTTACTGTGACAGCACTAGAAGTTGTAAAAGTTTTACCTTGATATAATATGTTTGTAGGTCGATGTCAGTTTGGCGAGGTGTTCCTTGCAAAAGCTAATGGTATTCGTGATGGTGAGGCCAAAGATAAAGAAACTGTAGTGATGGTGAAGTCGTTGCAACAAACCAGAGATGATACAACATTGCTGGAGTTCAAGAGAGAACTAGATATGTTCCATAAACTGCAACACGACAATGTTGCCAAACTCCTCGGACTGTGCCGTGAGGTTGATCCTCATTATATGATATTGGAGTACAGTGATTGGGTAAATAAACTTTAACTCTTTTCATGACTAGGCATGGTTGGGATATCAATGTAGCCGAATCTGCCTTAAAATTTAAGTGAAGTGTGGCCCTGAGACCGGAAAGATTCCTGAATAACTCATTGGTGGCGCATTTGATTCCCGTGCTCAGGTGTCATTTTCCAATTCATTCAATTATTGGTAATATAGTGTCCAAACTGATTTTTTAAAGCCAGAATGGGAAAAATGTAAATATAGTAATGAAAGTAAAAATTAAAAAATCTTAATTTTCTATTTTTAAATTTTTCGCTGTACATGTTTAAAAAAATACATTTATAAAATTAATGTGGTAATTTATTTTGGAGAGTAAAATAGATGTACAATTTAAAAAATCAGAATTTGCCAAACCCATTAGTTTATAAACCTGAATCTTCATTTTACTTAAAAATCTTGAATGTGAATTTGATAACGTACTTAGAAAACATGATAAAAGTAAGAAGCTTAATTTACTACAATGATTCTTAGTTGCAATATAAAATATAAACAGTAGCTAAACGTTTACTTATTATTTTTTATATAATCAATATCATGTTTTTAAATATGGTTGATTAATAAATTAATTATCTGGGATCTGCTGGTTAATAAACATTCTAAGTGTTCTTAAACAAAATTCAGATTAAAATTTGAAAATATTTTTTTAAAAAAATTAATTTTTGAAACTCTTATTTGATATTTTATAGAATCCTTGAATGTTGAATATTCCTAGGGATTTGAGAGTTATAAGGTCCTATCCTTTTTTTTTTAATATATATATTTTTTATTTAGGGAGACTTAAAACAATTTTTGCTGGCAACTCGAGCTGGTAAAGAAAATGCGCGCACCAAAAGTCCTCGACCTCCTCAGTTATCTGTGACACAAATTATTCAACTGGCCAATCAGCTGGCCCTGGGAATGGAGAACCTATCCAATCAGCGTTTTGTTCACCGTGACCTGGCAGCAAGGAACTGCCTCATTGCATCCAATCTCACGGTGAAAGTATCGCTCTCTGCGCTGTCGAAAGACACCTACAACAAGGAGTACTGTAAACATCGTAACCAGGTAGGTTGTCAGTTTTGGACACAGAACTGTTACACTTGCAGTACATCTACATCTATTTGACACCCTTTTGGGTGGAACAATATATAGTAAGACAATGTGTGACATGTGTCAAGTGAGTACCATTCTTTACCTGCTGCCTTAAACGTGTTGGGCTGATAAAGAAAAGTAGTATTTTTACATTTTGTGTAGTATTACATCTTTCACCTAATAAATCGAAGAAAGGAAAAAACCAAGATTAGGGTCATGAAAAGGGTTTATTCAACTCAACCTCTTTCCTTCTCTTCTGCTATTTCTTCCTGCTTTTCTGTTTAACTCTCATCCCTTCCCCCTTCCAGGTTGAACATTTTCTCAAAATATCTCATTCTTAGTTCCTTTTCTTTCCCTCTTATCTTTAACATTCTTCCTTCTTTATCCATTATTCTAACTTCTTGTCTTTTCTCTCCCCTGCTGTTTCTGACTTGGCTATATAACACCTTATTTCTTCCTTCCACCTACCATTTCAGCATTTTTGTCCATTTTTTCATCCAATCCTTCCTGGCTTCCCATACAACCCACTTTGCTCTTTTCTTTTTCTCCTTACATTCTTTCTCTGTTTCCTCATTATTATTCTTAAAACTTCTTCTTAATGCTTTATTCTTCTCACTTCACACTCTCGTTCCACCTGGGTGTCTACTTCCACTGCTCTTATTACTTGTCTTCCCACATACCTCCTCTGCCACTCCCACCAGACTGTTCTTAATGTTATTCAACCTCTACACTTTGCATCTCATCCCTGGATATTAAGCTTCTTGCTTTTCTTAGGTACAACTCTCTCTCCTCTTCATTTTTTTAGCATCCACATCCTAATTCTTCTTTCTTGTCTTACTACCTTTCTCCTATATTCCCATCTCTTTATATTTACGGTCTACCTCTTTAGTTCTTCATCCATGATAAAGTAGTCTATCACTGGCTTTTGCTCCCCATCCCAACTGTCTCTAGTGGTTTTATTACTTTCTCTTTCTTTCTTATAACAGCTGTTTGCCACTTTCATTTTATTTTGTGAACAAAATCCCAAAATCCATCTAACCTCCTCATTTCTCTCCCCCCATAGTTCCTTCCCTGACACTTCCTCAAACTCCACTATCTTTTTTCCTTATTTTTCATTCAGGCTTGGTGTTTCAACTCCACAGCCCTGAACACATGTGAACCATTTGATAAGCGTTCGATTCATATGCAGATCAGCCACCTTGATATCTACCTTCTGCCTCTTTTGCCAAAGCTAGAAATTATATAAAATGTGCTTGTTTATCACTCAGTCAAGACAACATTTTTATTTGACTTGGTTTCTTGTACCACATCTGAAATGTGTATCAAGTATTGTTGAGTTAGCAGACCTAGCCTCTCAATCTTGTACTCTTTAGTTCTTTCATATAATATTTAGTTATTTCCCTGTGGTCCTATTTGAAAACTAGTGCTCTACATGTTGCCATCACATTTTTAATTTTCAAACAAGATCGCTATTTGTGCAGGTTATTCCTCTGCGTTGGATGCCGTATGAAGCTGTGTACGAGGACGAGTACTCCACCAAGTCAGACGTTTACTCGTTTGCATGCCTAGTCTGGGAGATGTTCTACCAAGGAGATCTTCCCTTCAACAAAATGTCTGATGATGCCGTGCTGGCTGCACTCAAGAAGCATGACCTTCAGTGGAAATCCCACAAAGCGGCACCTCAGGCCTTACAGACATTGTTAGGGAGCTGTTGGTCAGACAGTCCAAAGGACCGACCCACGTTCGCCGCACTTGTACAAACCATCGGTGAGATTTCCATAGATAGCGAGATTTAAGAACAACTTTACAACCAGATGTTTGTCAAGTATGGTTGTCTTGTATCACAAGTTTGGATTTGATTGTTCTCTATTGTTCGACTAGATGGTAGAGTTCTTTACTTTGTTATAGCTGCAGTGTCTATAGTATGTATAAAGGAGACATCTTCATTACACGGCCATATTCGATGACTCACTGTAATGTTGATGCATCTTTCAAAACTTTCACATTTTGAGTTGAGCTATTGTGATCAATGTTGTTCTTATTTTTCACAGCCATTTAATCTCAAAATCCACTTTTAAAAACTCACTTTTAAACTTTTTACTTTTGAGTTATATGATGAATAGCTTTATGAACAAACAATGAAACAAAGCATTTTACCAAGTGATTATTTGTGAAGACTGAGCGTTTTATATACTTTTTTAAACAGAGACATTTTGTAAACATTTTGTACAGAATGTACCATATAGTCAGTGATATTTGTTTAGGTAAAAAATATTTATTAAAATACCAAATAGTGGGGATATAAAAATATATTTTATTGTGTATCCCACGTGCTTGCATTTTTTATTTCTTATAAAATATTGTACATATTTTTTTGTATGGTAATATGTAATAATTTTGTATTTGTTTTTTTTCTTAAATGTTCCTATTCACCTTTCATATACTGTACCTTCCATATATTTTTTGCAACTCTCATTGACGTTTTACTTTAAAGAGCAATTACAGTAATACATGTTTTAATTCATAGTTGAAGAAAACAATTCATTAAATCTATCAATAACTGAGAAATGCTGGCTCATCCATGAATCCCCTCCTTCAAAATTAAAAATGAGATTTTTTTTATCTACATTGTTACACAAGTTAAATGTTTTTAGTGTTGTTTGTTACGCACCAGAGGATATGATTTTTGAACAATTTGCATTTATGTCTTGCGGATAAAATTGTGGGCTGGCAGCCTTGCCCTCTTGCTCTCAACTCTTAGCTGTCCACCCGAGAGTTTGAACATATGTAAGGCAAGCTTGAGATCCTCCCCTCTTTATCAAAGGAAAGAGTAATGAAATACCCGCATTGCTGTTTGCACCATCTTAGGCATCACTCTCACAGATTGGATTGCTGATGACGGGAATATTGTGGTTTGAATTTTGGCCGACTATACTGAAGGTGACTTTCCCTCAACGGTTTCTCACTACCCCATCACATACATGTGGGTACATTTCCTTTAAATTATACTTTCTTACTCTATTAGTATAAATATGTGGATAGCACAGACTAGTAATAAGACATGGGTAGAGATATGCAAGAGGTGAGGTTGTATTTAGGGGAAAAGTGATGTTATTTTTCTAAAAAAACGATATTATAAGCTGAAAGCGATTTTATTATTTACATAAATATGAGTTGAAGTATTATTTGTTAAAAAAAACTAGGATAAAACTATCTAAATTTTTCGTTCACATTGTGTATTTAAATATTTATTAGGAGAAAAATCAAATATTAATATGCAACAAAACATTTCACGCTTAGTATTGTCAAACTCTATAGCTCAATATCATTACATTCGAGTCCTGCAAATAACAATAATCAATTATCAACTTAGGTGTAGACAAAACAATAACAAAACCGAAACATGTTGTCATAGAAGACTGCTATCAAATAAGGAGAAGTGAATAAAAATTAGGAAGATCTAGTTTTGCCAAACATGACTGCTTGTAGCAAGGTCCATACATATTAATGTCCTTGCTTAGACCTAGCATGAAATCTTTTAAAAGCTAAAATCAAAGAATCGATCGATCGAAATGTAGGTACCTTAGTGTGTAAAAGTAGAAAACTTGATTTTTAATGCTAACCTTAGATAAAAAAAGCTTAAATATCCTAAAAACACTAATTTTTCCTATGATCCATTTTATACCTATAAAATAAGTAAAAACAAATACTAATAATATAAACAGCAGTCCTGGTATTGTGCTATCACCAGTGTTACCTCATTGAAAATTTTATTGCATGATGTGGCATTTGCCCAATTACAAATAAATTGTGTTTATTTAGAAAGAAAAATCGCAAATGCAAATTTTGCTTGTCCCTAGACATGGTTTACAAAAATAGATGCAAGAAAATAGTTATTGGGTGAGAACTATGTTGTTAATATTCTTTGAGAAATTCTTAGAGATAGCCATTGAGAAAATATTCACTTCATATTCTCAAAACATTGGTTGCCAAATGTCAATAAATCATTCGGCTAAGAATTACATATTATAAACTTTAAGACTTAACTATCACAGATCAGACAAATTTACAACAATCACAATTTTGTTTAAGTTGTAAAAGTCATCAACTAAACAAGTTAATAATTTATATGAAGTTAGTATGTGGTAACAAATGATTTACCATCTCTTTTAACTTAAATTCACCATATTTTGGCAGTTGGGAGATAGGTTACGCTAACCCAGTGATAATACCAACCACAGTCGTGCACTAGTGAATTATTATTACTGTAGAAAATTTCATTAAATTTTACTCTGCCATGTATTTTTTTCAATATGATAATATTATTTATTATTATTTAGCACCACATCTAACTATCCACTTGGGTTGTACGCTTAAGTACTAATTATGATAATTGTTAGGGATTGGGAAGGTCGAATTTAGAGGAAGTAAACCCGCATTTGCGTGGAGGGAGAGTGGAAAACCATTTAGGAACCCCCGTCTTCCCAGTTCACTTGACTGGGATTTGAACCTCGATATCCCCGTCCTCGGCAGTCTGGCTCAATATGAAACTAACAAGTTAGCCAACTATGCCACCGAGGCGGGTAATAGTTTGAATCTGGAATCCGTCTCTGAATCTTAGAAAACATGATAAGCATAAGAGATTAACTTTCTCAAATGGGTAAGATTTTTTCTTTCCGACTCCAATTTTGTTTACATTAAGTGTTAAATTAACTGTCTGAAGTCTAGTTGTTATGTTTGTAAAGTTTGATAATGACATTTGGAAATAGTTAAAAACATTTTACATAATCTTTTCCAACTACAGGAAACAGTGTTTAAAACTGGCGCTTTCCATGCTTGAAACTATTTTAGGTTGTACCCAAAATTCTTTATTTAAAAAAAATTGGAACTGCAATTGTTAAAATGATAACCTCTTCCGGTTCAAGCATTGTGGAATACCGACAGTCAGCTGTGTTTGCTTACAAGTTAAAATTAGCTAGATCACGGCTCTAGTGCGCTTCTTAACGGCTCAAGGTATCAGGTCTTGTGAACCAGCTCATGTGCGCCTGTCTGAAAGAGTCTTAAGTTTTTTAATAAATATGTTTAATACATTAGCTTTTAATGAGGAAGATAATTTAAAGGAAATAAACCCACATTCTTGTTGAGAGGTTGAAAAAAATTACACATCTAAAAAACATTCCTAGTATATATGGCCTGGACTTGAACCTCCGCCTCTCTGTCAACATTGACCAAGTGCAATGCAAGATTAATGCACTTGATTATTTAGCCTCTGCTGTGGATTATTAGGCTCAGCAAATTTAAGAAACTTTATTACTTCTTCAAATCTAGAAAATAGCCCAAAATAAAACCAATATTTCATCACTAGTTACAACTAAATTAAGTTTATTTTTACTATAATTTTCTTACCACTGTGCCTTACTACCTGTTATGGTTGTACACATATGGATTAATATCACCAATGTGTTAGAGATGAAAAAGCTGTAATATAAAAGAAGTGTAACTGCATTTGTATCAGGGGAGAGTGGAAAAAGCATGTAGGAAAAACCACCATCAATACACTCAGGATTCAAACCTTGATCTCCTCGTCCTTGGCAGGTATATTGTGAGAGTAACACCTTAGACCTTGCAGCCATTAAGGTGGGTGATTTAAAAAAAATAAAAATACAAACACATAGCTGACCTAAACATGCTTTTTTATTTTTTTATTAATATATTTCATTAAGGGAACATATTTGTATTTTTGAATCTACTTTGGACACACTTAAGGTTTTTTAAAATCTAAAATTAAAGGAATTTTTAAAATCCTACTAAGATATCTTTCACTTCTCAAAAGCATTGTAAATATTAAAATAATAATACAGTACCAACACACATTGTTAGAAAGGTATTCACTATTTTAGTTTCTAGCCTCAGTATGGCATACCCCGGCCTAGTTGAGTTATACACTAATTATGTAATCATCGAGAACAATTCCAACTTCAATGCCACTTATATTCTATTTTAGTAAATAATTCCTACTTCTTAAGTCAACAACTTGAAGGTTGGTTTGATATTATTTCTATCCTTCCGGAGCTAGGCATGCACTCGGCCCTT
Organism: Timema shepardi; assembly: GCA_902151425.1. Classification (NCBI taxonomy): domain Eukaryota; kingdom Metazoa; phylum Arthropoda; class Insecta; order Phasmatodea; family Timematidae; genus Timema; species Timema shepardi. Next base: position 31,228 of record CABFVX010006272.1, read on the forward strand.
TGACTGGTTAATGTTGCCAGCACCATCTGGTGGAAACCACATTTTCAAGGGGAGTTCAGGAAGTGTGGGGATTCTTTGTTACCTTCCACACTCATTTTCTATGAGAGAGCGAAAGGGCCTACCAATTTTGCTGGTAAGGTATTTTCACATAACCTCCAGGGTTCTGTTACATGCCCCAATCATCATGGGATCAACAGCTTTTCTTTCCCCCCAAAGGAAGTTGTGCTACTTATTTTTATCGCTCAAGAAAAATCCGTCACCCTGCTGGGTTTGAACCCATGAACATCAGAATGTGAGGCAAGCACTTTACACTAAAACCACTGAGGTTGACATTTATTCCTATTTAATAATACTGAATTGTATGCAGCCTCAAAGAGTAGTTTGGCTATGGGGGAGGGAAAAACCCTAAACATATTATATGACAATTTTTAAAGATTTAATCTGAAGGATATGCTTGTCTTGAAAAATAAAACTGATAAATTTTTATTTGTTTTCAAATATATGAAAGAGAAAAAATCCCTTTAAAAGTAATTCAAAGATACGTCTGTCATAAATAAAAAAATAAAACTGATCAAGTAGTTAAAGGAGAGATAATAAGGTCTATTCAATGTTAAAATGTATACTAAGACCTTAGCTGATAAGTTTTTTGTCTACATTGAAAATACAAAAAACAGTATATCAATTATCTTAATTGTAATAACTAGCAAATTTCATAATTTCAACCTATATTTAATGTATGTGCAATGTCACCAATGCTATGAACAGAAAAACAGCATACATTTAAATAAACTTTCAATCTTTTACTAAAACTACACTTACCTATTTTTTATAATATGAGGCCAAAAATTGTAAATAAATTATTATTGTGTAACTAAAAAAAATCAATCTTAAGATTTTGACAGAAATGAATTTTTCCCATGGCCTCAATTCTGAAAAGGAGATTTTTCCATACACTCAATCTCTTAATAAATTTATTTTAATTGCTCAGTCAACCAGTGGCGCATCCAAGAATTTACTTCATGAACTTGGGTTGGAGAATAAATATAATTAGGGGGTTAAGGGGTAACAGTAAAAATTAGGGATGTGCGAAGCTTCAAAAACTTAAACTTTGTTTAAATATTCATTTGCTTCAACTTCGATTTGAAAGTAAAATTCTGGATTTGACAATTACAAAGCCTTGCGAAAAAAATTATTTAGAGTTAAAACACACATTTATGTTTATTAAAAAATATTTTCTGTTGTCTTGGATCAGAAATTAGTGTTCATATAAAAAAATCTAAAATAATTGAATTACATTTTGTGACAACAACTTTAATTCATTATTTTAATACAAAATATATTAATTTTATTTGAAATATAACATTTTGTAAATGACATTTAATACCTAAATGGACATAGCTATGAATGCATAGTATTTTTATCTGTGAATAAATATTTTGTTAAATATTCAAGTTTTGATTCAGCTTAAAGAATATCTCATATTATTTGATTTGACTTCTTTTCAAATTGAAAAATTGGAGTTCATACACCACTTATCTAAAATAAATATAATAGTAAACCTTAGGAATATTAAATCCGATATTAAATTTAACCTCTACTTTCAATATATCTTTGGAGTTCTTTACATTCCATATTTTGAGCTTTTATTAAAATAATCAATGATCATGTGTTCAGACTTCCCAAATTTAAACAAAGGGTCAATTGACGATCATTATCAGAAGTTTCAGTGTATTTTATTAAATTGTGATTGAACTGTTGTTGTTATCAACTAAAAATGTTGTTTTTTGAATACACTTATTTTCAATGTTTTTTTAAATATGAAACAAATACTTTTGTAAAAAAATATAATCTATTTAAGTACTATTAGTCAACATATATATCAATACCATATAGTACTGTTTTGTAAATTAACTTGTATGTGATACATATTCTAAAATTAAATACCTAAAATCTTAAAATTGTGAAGCTTGAAATATTTTTTCTGCTGTTATTTGTACAGTATGTTAAACCTAATTTGTAGATGGCTTTATACTTTATTAAGTGTATTTAAGCTAAAACATATTAGTCCTCTCTTGCCTTGTAACTTAAAACGAATATACCGTACATGTTCATAAGTATAAGAACCAACCTGTAAATGTGTTGTTTGATTTACATTATTTGTACACAATAAAATTGTATCAATAAGTATAAAATCTTGATTAGTTCCTGGATATATGTTATAAATATCATATTCTTTCTATCCCTTTTAATTTATATTGTGACTTTGGTAAATTTCTATAAACATTGAATTGGGATGGAAAGAACAGTTAGAAGAGTTATTCAAACTTATTTCCTAGATTCATACACCAAATCTTATTCTGTGACTATCACTCTTTACAACTCGTATCACTCTCCATAAAATAATAAAATATGATTGTCAATATGTCAATATTTCATTTGGAAAAAGGGTTTATTATGAAATAACTTTACCATTGCGCAATATAATTCTCAATAAACATACTAAACAGTTAATATATATATCTCACTTCTTTTTATAATGTATCTGACAAGAAATAGTCCACTAAGCCACTAAATGCTATCGTGTTTCATCATAATCTTCAAATCTTCGATACAACAATTTGGCAGGCAGAAGGACAGCTTAAATAAGTCTTACAATTTGAGATTTGACCTCTACTTGATTCAAAGCTGAGCTGAAATTACTAATTAAATTGAAATGGTGATTCAAAGTATGAGGGAAATACCTTTTTAAAATACAAAATTGATCAACATAAACTGAAACAATACTAAACTGTGATTATTATTTTGTTCCGAATTATTGCTTGCCTGTATGCATTATAGAGATAATCTCATATTATATTTTATAAATGTAGTAGTAGTTGGTATTTAGCACCGTGTCTTACTACCCGTTGGGTTATACGCTTAAGTACTAATTACTCTAATGGATTAGGAATTGGGAATGTTTAATTAGAGGAAGTTAACCCGCATTTGCGTGGAGGGAGAGTGGAAAACCATTTAGGAAAAACCGCCCCCAGTTCACCCGACCAAGATTTGAACCTCGATCTCCCCAACCTCAACAGTCGAGCTCAACACAACAAGCGCGTTAGCCATCTACACCACCGAGGAGGGTTTTATAAATGTATATTTAACTAATATTATTTGTTAATAAAATATTGACCCACTTCGGTGGCCGCATGTTCTAAGGCGCTACTCTCACAATAACTGACCATACCGGGGAGATCCTGGTTCGATATCGGTCAGGTGTACTCTGGGTGGTTTTTCCTAAAGGGTTTCCCACTCTCTCTCTTATTGAAAATGCGCGTACCCATTTGTACATGAGCCTATAACCGAAATAGGTAATAAGAAATGGTGCTATAATAAAAGATAAAGTATTTTCTTTGTTGGGTAAAATGATTGATAGTTTTCAACAATAACATATGGAATTGGTCAGACATTACCTACTTGACCTAACAATAACATCAATTATTGAGTACAGCACACACGTGTTGGTACCCAATTAATAATTATCTTATATCATATTATTTTAAAATTATTCTAAAATAAATTTACAACACATTTAAGTTATGTTAATATACGCTGTCTGTATTTAGTGAAACATTCTTTTTATTGATCTGTTTACTGTAGTTAAACACATTTTACTAATTCGTTATGCATTTTATTACTGAAAATGGGTAGTGCCTGGCGCCCAACTCCCAATATTTGTGTATTAAAATAAAGTGCCCTTCAATATTAAATTTAATTCTCAAGCTTTTCCTTCAAGCGGAAGATATCTTTTAGTATCTATTTATTCTATATAACCTTAAAATTTACTTGAGAAATAGTCTCTGTATTAGATACTTTTAATCCCATGGCTGTGTCATACACATACATATCTTTTGGACAGTATCGAATTTATTATATTATTCAAAAAAGAAGGTGTTTGCTGGAGTCTTGTTTGCTTAAATTAAATGTAGTGGTGTGCTAAGCTTGTAAACGTCGACTCAAATTTAAAACAAATATCAGCTTAAACTTAGATTCAAAAAATGCTTTGAAAACTACAAAGCATTACCAATAAATGTATTGACAGCTAAAACACTCAATTTATGTTCATTCATTGTTATTCTGAGTTGTTACATACATTACAAATCAATATTCATCAGGAAAAATTCTTAATTAATTGAATATCATAAGTTGTGATAGTAACTTGAACTATAGGAATTAAATGAGATATTATGAATATAAGTACATACAAGAAGACATTTTTCACATAATTTTCATTTCATAAAATTAAATTAATAATCACAATATAGTAATTTTTCAAGCATAAAACAAGTATCAAGAAATATTCATACTTGGATTTGGTTTCAAGGATATTTCTTATATTCATTTAGATTGTGCTCTGATTTGAAAAAGTGGACTTTGTACACCCTTAATTAAATGCTAATTATTTAACACAGAAATCTGGGTTTCAATGTAAATATATAATTTAAACTAATATTCAGTTGAAACAGGGTAATTTGAATATGAAGCTAAGTGATCTTATTTTATTGATAGTGTTAGACTAGACTCAATTTATGTCAAGAAGTGATTGGTGAGGGGCAAATTAAAAATTACGTGTGTCCTCCTATCTCCTGATCCCCCCATCCCCTCCTCCACCAACCCGCTAAACTGGAAATCAGGCACGTCCATGATTCTGAAGTATAGACTACTATTCATTTACATAATTTACTAACATAAGTAGACTTAATATATTTTGATCTTATTTGATTTTATTAAATAAATTTAAATAAGCTATTTCATGATCTAGGAACTTCTTCTGTCAGACAAGGCTCTTCCTATAAAGATGGTACTGTACTTTATGGAATTTTATTATATATTGAATTAAACTGGTTAAAATATATTTTGTTTAAAACATCTATTGGTAACTTCTGATAGTCCTACTGTTATTTTAATTCTAGTCAAGCTTGAAAACAATGTTCATCATTATTGACATGTAAAAACAGTAATTTCATTCTGGAGCCTGTACTGCTCACACTCAATTGGTGGATACACATTTATTCACACATCTGTATTTACAATTTTAGTTTGGTAATACCCACCTTATGCTTTTACAAACTGTCAGAGAACTTCCTAAACCCCATAACATTCTTTTTGCTCCAACATCAAATTAGATTAGTGGTATCTCAGGGGTGGGCTAAGTACCCCTTTTTCAATTAAAAGCAAACTCAAATAGAATATATTAAATATTCTCAAAGCTGTTCATATGTTTTTTTTGTTAATTGTTTTATGCTTGAAATAATATCACATTGTGCCTATTTATTTAACTTTAGACACTAAAACCACTTAGAAAATATTTTATTGCATGGTAATTATTAGTAATATTTCATTCTAATATGATAAATCAAGTTAATATCACAATGTGCATTTTAATTCCTTCAAATTTTTTCATACACATATTAATTTCTAGGTACATAATAGCAAGGGCGGATTCAGGGCCTAATGTCGAAAGAGGGCGATTGGATTTCATAAGGTTCCTTCAAGTATACATTTAATAAGTTTAATTAATTGGGATTTTAATTTATAACATTTTTAATAATAAAAATATTTCTAATTTATAAAAATAATTCTAGTTAATAATTATCATAACATAAAGATAACTTGTAAGTTAAAATACAATTTTGATTAACAAATTTGTAATTTTAATACAAAAATTATTATTATTATTAGCACTGCCTCTTACTACCCGTTCGGGCTGTACACACTTACGCTGATATGTAATGGTAGGGTGATTGTGAAATGAAATGGAGGACCTACGGTTTAACGTGGGATCCGAACCACAGTGGAGGCCTGGCATTCCACACATTCACAAGTTGTGATTAATACATGTCTTGTAATAAAAAAAAACCACAAGACAAAACGTCACTGTTACAATAAAAATATGTACATGGGCCTAAATGTTTTAATAGGAATTTATAAAAAAAAATATTTTAACGCAAATAATTGGTTATCAGAATTTTAGTTTTAGGCCACTTGCTTTTCTGCATCTTAGAGCTAAATTGAAAGAGTTATTGATCAGTTCATATTGGAGATAGGCTGATGGAGGTGTTAGCCAGTCATTCCTTCTTTAGAACATTAAGGTATTGGTTTCAATGTTTTTGATTATTTTATATGCAGCGGATAGGGGGGCGATCATCCTCATCACCTCTCCTTGGATCCACTACTACATATTAACTCGGAAAGGCAATAATTTAAAATTCGTTGGTTGGTTGCTAATGACAACAATGTGTGAGTTCTTCCTTTTACCTTCTTGCATCCAAATATTACTGAGTTGAACCCTTGCCATTTAGAACAATACAGTGGACTATAATATGATTGCTCTCCATGGTAGAATCATCATCTCTTTTGAAGTACACAGTGAGGAGATGGATATAGTGAGTTTATAGAAGGGGAAAACCAAGCAATCATGGCCTGTATATAGCTAGAAAAGACAGAAGTGCCGTTGTTTAATATAATGCTACAACTTTTATTTTTACCATCGCTATCAATTTATTTTTTATTTTTTTATCTTGCTAGTGCAGTTTTCTTAACGTCTCTTAATGACTAAACTATTTTTGCTAGGAACTTTGCTTTCTAAATATCCTCTATCCCGCAGTGTGATGGAATCCACTGGAGATGAATAGTCTTATGTACGCCTGAAGTTGTTTTATTACATGGGGGATGTCATAATATTTTTATACTCATAGGAGCATTGGTTAATAAAGCTGGTATTGCTTGAATCACTAAGAATTACAGCTTTTTGAAAGGATGTTACCCGGTAGAAAAGTTGGGTTGAATCAGACTTGACATCCCCCCAACTTTCTGTTGAAATGAGTCGAGTTGGATTATAGGAAGAGAATAATTTATTCGACACTCCTGCCCCAGCATTACTTTATCTATAAGACATAAGAAACCAGTCGGTGACCTGGTTGTCTAGAGGTAAGGTGTCAGACTTCTGTGCTGGCGGCCGGGGTTCAATCCTCGCTCCCGGCACAGATTTATCTGATTACCAAACCCTTCCTTCACCTCGGACAAGACATCTTGTGAATGTGGGGAATGCCTGGCCTCCACCGTGGTTCGGATTCCACGTTAAACTGTAAGTCCTCCATTTCATCTCACAATCACCCTACCATTACACATTAGCGTAAGTGCATATAACCCGAACGGGTAGTAATATGCGGTGCTAATAATAATAATAACATAAGAAACCAGCCTGTGTGTATGTATGTGCGTGCGCATTGTGAAATCTCAATAATAAAAATACTAAAAAAACCTTTCACTGCTTCCTAAATAAATATAATTTAATAGTAGCTCAACTTTTATAAAAAAAAGAGGAGAGGGTAAAACAAACTTATTGCTCAAGTGCACGGAACTTTTACAATCTCTTAACTATATTTTTATGTTATGAACAACTTCTCTGAGCTTACCTGCTTGTCATATCAACTTACACTGGTATTTGGACAGCAACACTACTTATATAAATATATTCCTCCATTCCACCATTCTTCTTCAAGGTATCTGCCGGTTTCCTCTCCAATCGAACATAAATAATTGAGTCATTTAGCTGTCAATATAATTAATTAGCGAAGCTTCATTGTTGTCAAATCCAATTATGAAGCGAAAGTTTTTAATTTTCATACACACTTGACACTAGTGGTGTACCATATAACTGAGACTCACCAGATGTGGCGAATAGGTGATTAATTTGGGGCTGACGTTTGTATAAGAAATAATTAAAGTTGTCAGACCACATTTCAAGGTGATTCTAGCAGAAGAACATGGAGTAGAACTGTTGGTTGAAGTGTTATGTAAGAGTGAGTAGTGCTGTTAGTTCTGTGACATGATCATTTCTATAATCACATTCATTAATTGGAAGTAGGATTGGATGAAAATATGAAGGAGTTGAGATTTTCAGTCTGTTTGTAATATCTATATCCTTGATTTCAGGGCCTTGGTAAAATCTGTAGAGCTTCTCACAGAGATATATATATAAATATATATATAATTATATATATATAATTTATATATATAATTATATATATATATATATATATATATATATAAATTCATAATTTAAAATTGTGTTCATTGTATAGTGTAAACTTATCTACTTTTCTATCCATCTATCAAATTACTAATATTATAATGATCAACAATAGGTTGACCCAGTAGCTAAATGATTTTTTAATAATATTTATTGATACAAATAAGGAAGAAATAAACTAATAAGTACAAACAAACTACTCTATTTTGAAATAAAAAAGAAACTGTTGTAGTTTAGTGATTGTGTAAAGTGTCTTTACTCTTTCCTCTTTTTTGTTTGATAGATGGAACAATGATGAAATATTACTCATTTTGTGTTAAAATGTGTGTGTGACTACTTCTAAGTTAGAAGACAGAAGATGTCACCTTTGTGCATTTTATTCTTCCCATATTTTCCCTCTTTCCTTTGGTGGGCTTTCTTTATTAAGTTTGTACTTATTAGTTTATTTTTCCTTTCTCTTTTGTTTTATCAATTTACATTGGGCTACCTCATTGTTAGGAATGGCATTGAAAAGTCGTTGAGGGGCAGGGAGGGGGGTAATAGTTATAAAGTTAGGATTTTCTTTAAACCTGAGACCCAACATATTTCTGTAAATATTTTATATTAACTAAATATATATGCTAGGACTGTAAACATAAATTGAGCACAGATAAGATAAAAAGCATTAACACATATTTAAAAAACATTTCAATATTTTGATGCAACGTGGCATCCATCATCTTCCTCAGGATGCAGTATATTGGCGGTTCTCAAACTCATCAACTTATTAAACTCAAGAACCCTTTAGAAACCTAAAAATATTCTGGAGCCCCATAGAGATTTTGTTTGTATGGGTTCTCTATTAATGTTTACCGCATTAGAATCTAAAACTTTGAGAAATTTTGTAAATTCATATTAATTAATTAATTTAATATTTCTTATAAATAACTTTGTAAATACGTCAATTATTTTTTAAACATAAAATTGGCCTTTTTTACAAAACCTTTTTTTTTAAGTGAAAATAACATTATTGCAAATCTCTTTAATATCTGGCTTTATAGAAGACAGCTGGAATCTTCTTTTGCATTAGAATTGATGCAATATTTTGTTTTAGTTGAAGTATATTTCCAAAATCAACTCCTGCAAAGATTCTAAAGTATCTAAAAGCCCCTGAAGGGGTCTTAGAGAACCCCAGGGCTCCGAGGAACACATTTTAGAAAGGTTGTAGTAGATTGAAAACTGAAGCCAACTTTCGAGGAAGATGCCATGTTGCATAATAATATTTAAATGTTTATAAATTTGTGTGTTTTTAATTTTAGTTTGTGTTTTATTTTTCTATAATTCTATCATATTTATTTAATTACATACTATAGTTCGCCTGGTGCACTTTAATTCACACATGTTACAGACACATTTTAAGCAGTGAGTGTACTTATTGGACTAGTTATGCTCATAAAGTGACCGTGTATTAAAATGGTGAATCCTTTTTTTTTTTTGTCCGTGTGGTGTGCGGAACAAAAATTTAAAATATGAAAGCAATTTCCATTTGTAATTTTGTACATATCTTTTGAATTTATATAATGAACCTTTCTTAATTTTATATTTATCAGCACTTTTTTACCTACTGCTAAAATTTGTAAATTTTAAAATATTATACATGTTTTTCTATTGTAAAATGGCTATCATACCAGTTCTCAATAAAACATATTAGAATAAAAGTTTTATTTTTGTGTGAATTAACTTTTTGCATCATTGAAATTTATTTAGATGGGTATATAGGGTATACTTCTGTGTAGATATATATATATATATATATATATATATATCAAAACAAAAGGTTAATATTGTTACTCATTTTTCTTTATGGATTTTAATCACCTATATCCATATATATTATATGGTATCTCTTTAAGGAAAAACCTCCATCAATTTTTGAAATATCGCATGTTAGAAAGAAGTTAAAAAAGGGCAATAAGTGCAAAAAACAATAAAAAAAGTTTTATAAAAACATGAATCTTCCACAAAAAAATGAGCTCTCTTTTATAAAATAAACCCATATTTCCTGTTTTATTGATAGAATTTATGATAGAAGATAAAGACAGGTAATTTCTATCAATGAGTTAATGAAGGAAGAAGTTGATCTCTATTAAAGAGGTGTTGAAAGTAAATGGTTAGGTACATGAATTGTCGACGGAACTGCTTTTAAGTAGAAGTGGCAACTAAATAAATAAATGATACAATGCATCACACAGACTTACTCTAGATTTTATCTTAAAATATACATTCTACTGAACACTCATAAGAGATTTGTGAACCAAAATAATAGGTTTATACATTGTTGTAGTAACATTTGTAAAAGCCTGAGGCTGGATGCCCCTCGTTGCTGCGCCATTTGTAAAGTGCTGAAGCTGGATGCCCCTCGTTGGAACGCCATTT
>CABFVX010006273.1:0-10593 GCA_902151425.1 Timema shepardi
AGTAGTTTCGGAGCCTATTCATTTCAAACAAACAAACAAACAAACAAAAAATCAAATCTTTCCTCTTTATAATATTAGTATGATGATATAAATGGTAATAAATGACCATAAATTGAGCATTTTAGCTCTCAATATTTTATTGACGAAGCTTCGAAGCCGGAATTATTTTGGAGGTGAAGTCGAAGCTGATATTTTCTTCGCACACCCCTAAATATCATGAGTGTTTTTTTGTTTATCTACAAACCAAGCTTACAAAGACAAATACGAATACAATTGGATATTTGTATTGATATTTAAATTAATGTTGTATTGAAGTGAGCTTCATTGAGGAGATTAATCTATTTAACCATATTATGACCATATTAAAATTGACTGAGGTTTTTTTAAATGAATGACAATACCCTTTGGTTGATTTACATTCAACATTCATATTAAGCACAGCACACGAGTATACAAAATATGTCTTAAATAAACAAAGAATACACTTTTTGGAAAAATAAATTTCTAATGAGTCTTAAATATATTGGGCCTATGTTACATCAAAAATAAATGACTTTATTTTTTTATATTTCCTTGCTTTTTGTTTTATAACACCAGGGGAGGCCTATATAATATATGAACATTATGGTGGGAGGGTAGGGGACGTGATTTAAGGGCTGTGGATTTTCAATTTTCAAAACAAAAACGTTTTAGAATATCGGTCAAGGGGGTCCTAGAATTTAATGACAACTTTCTCTCGGCATTTAAAAAGTTTCTCGTCTAATGCCGCTATGATCATGACAGATATTCAACCAGTGTATATCACCATACGAAGAAAATTTTATTATTTGTTTCTACCGGAGCAAAATTTCATTTATTTTGGCCAAAATAATGTTTGGCAATAAAAACTTCTAATAAACTGACCCTTATTGCGTCCCCTACAGCCCCACCTTAAGTTTATTGGGTGGGAGACCTACCTATCCTTAACGGAATCTAGTTTGAAACCTCTACGCTCCTTGGGAGAGCTTGATTCCTTCAACGCGTGAAGCGCTACTTGCAGTCCTAAGTGACAACATTGCTATAAAGCAGGCAGTTTTAAAAACAGTTCACTTTAAGAACAATTTTATTAGAGAGCAGACAAAAACTGCCTTCCAGTCTCCATAAACCTTATTTCACAAAGCTAGATTCAGGTAGCGACCCAACCTCCTTCCCATAAACCAACCCCCAAAACGAGCTTATTCAGACCGCAAATTACAAAGGAAACGTGGAATACAATCGGCCTTTTTTTGTTATAGCAATTGTTTGCAAATTGTCTATTTGTAAATATTCTTCAAATACCATCAAATTAATTTCTTGTCGGAAAAGTGGTGAGATGGAGTAAGGGAGGACTTCTGGTACCTGAACTATTGTGTTTGTAGCTAAAGTTGGTAGCGTTTACAACGAACAATTTGAAAGTGAGTCATTTCCCCTGGAAGTGTTGTTATCACTGAGAACTGCAACTAGCACCCTCCAGTGCCCAAGGACTCAACCTGGCTCAAGGAGTGTAGTGAAACTCCCACAATGATGATCATCTGGTGTTTCCTTGTCTGTGGTGCGGGTCTTATGTTATGCTTTTACATATATTTTATGCTGAGAATCTAGACCACGTGATCAGTTTGTTCAACTTATCTAACAAATAATACTGGATATTAGCATATTTTGTGCAGTATGCACATTTATATTGATGGGGTAGATGTGAGGATTTTTTTTTAATTTCCCTTGTTTACCATCTTACTACATTAAATATTCTGAAAATTGACCTTTGGCATAGTACGCCAATGCTCTTACCACTGAGCTATCCAAGAATCGTCCCGTGCCCAGGGTCATTCTCCAATCATAATAATTGTACAAGTGGCAGCATTAAGCCAACTACCGAGTCGAAGGTGGCTGATAGCTCGTGATATTAATTATTATTATTATTATTATTATTATTATTATTATTATTAGCACCGCGTCTTACTACCCGTTCGGGTTATACGCACTTACGCTAATGTGTGATGGTAGGGTGATTGTGATATGAAATGGAGGACCTACAGTTTAACGTGGAATCCGAACCACGGTGGAGGCCTGGCATTCCCCACATTCACAAGATGTCTTGTCAGAGGTGAAGGAAGGGTTTGGTAATCAGATAAATTTATGCCGGGACCGGGGATTGAACCCCGGCCGCCAGCATAGAAGTCTGACACCTTACCCCTAGTGATATTAATAAATCACACATTTGTAGCTGACGATTTCCGCACGTCCATCATAGACTCTGCCTTAAAGTATGAGTGAAGAATTACCATGAGTAATGGGACGATTTCTGGATAACTCAGTTGTAAGAGCATTAGCGTACTAAGCCACAGGACCCAGTATCGATTCCCGTGCCCAGGTGTCTTTTTTAAATTTTCAGAATACGATATCTAGATGGAGTAATCCTCATTTAAGGCATACATAATAGCTTTGGCTATTCGATTCTCACTACTCTAAAGCTAAATCCTTAATTCTTATGTTTCTAATTCTCTATTTACTATATATTCTTTGTTTCCATTTTTAATTCTAAGCTAAGAGGATTTGGCTTCTTATAATTTTCCTAGACTCAATCTAACCTTATTCTAACTACACTTAAAACCAATGCAGTTTACTGCAGTCACATTCAGGGATGTGACGCTGTCCTTATAGTTCCGGAGGCGGATGTACAGTACTTAAGCAGATGATTTGTTTCCGCTGGCTGCACTGGGTGGCTACTTGGTGGCTACAGTAGCCCCATGGCTTCTTTGGTGTTGACTGACAGCTCACAGCTGACAGCTAAAAGCTTTGAAAAGCTACCAGACCAAATTATGTATCCCTACGCCGAACCATATGATCTGATGATCTGCAAAAACATGTGTTTAGCAGCTGTCACTTCTGACAGTCCAAATTTAGGTATATACCTAAATGTTGACTGTCAGAAGTCAACTGTGAACTGTCAGTCAGCACCAAAGAAACCACGGGGCTACTTTAGCTGCCCTCTCAAGCCAGCTCGTGGATCCGTTGCCTGACACTTCCGACCGTACACCACCACTTGTTCTCAAATGGGGTAAGGCCACATACATGCTCCCACCATCTTTTCTTACTTCCTCTCTTCCTTATTGTATCAGATGCTTTGTAAATCATTTAAGAAAGGTTCTTTATATTATTTTTTATAATATTAACCATTTTGTTTATTTTTTGGTCTCTTCCAGACTTGTTCAAATAAAATAATAATTTACCTTGAGAGATTGAAATATGCTCTCAAACGAACTGCGCAAGTTCAGACTCAGCCATGATTTATTTGTTTTCCAACACACTTCAGTTTGACTTGTAAAGACATGTAATTTGTTGTTTAACCTCTGTTTATTACATTGAATAAATAATTCAAATATTTCTTATATTTGCAAATGTTTTAACTTTTGTTATAATAATTTCCTTAGTTTCCGTCCACCCTCTTTTAGGATAGTAGTGGCCTCTAGCTTTTAGGCTTACGGTGAGAACGGTACATTATGTTTGATCAAAGGAATGTAAAATTTAGATTAAATGTATTATCATTTGCATGGTGGGATGGTGGAAAATCATTTAGGAAAAAAAACACACTCCGTAAACCCAGCCAGGAATTGAACCCTTACCTGCCCTTAATTGAAAAAAAAATAGATGCTCTTGATATCAAGCCCACCTGCCTACTATTGCGGGTTTTACCAGTTTTGAGATTTACGATTTGTCAAACGTGGTAGTTGAATATTTTATAATAATAAAATGTATTTTATAACGTTTGTAACTTATCTTACCTTGATTCCACGATATAGATTGATGGATTTTAATTCTATAAATAATTATGTAAACAATAGGATAAAACCAGAATAGCTAAGTTTCATAGAATTGATATAAAAATCAAAAGGTCCAAGGCTCGATTCCCTTGTCCAATTGGTCATATAGCAATTCAATTGATTTTGAATGATTTTAAAATAATAAAAATAACGGGGCTGGCTTGATTGGTAAATGATTTGACAATACATTTTTATATCTGAGCGTGGAGGTTGAGATTTGGTTTGTATTCCGTTATGAACATATTGTGAGTGATTTTACACCATATTTATTTTAAACAATCAGCCACAATCTAAAAACATTCTGATTAATTTCATTAGAAATGAAAATTTCTCATACTATGTTAATACAATTTTTTTAAATCTAAATTTAAGATTCTCCGAATAGCCAGAAAGACGTTTAGTGCTAACAAAATGTATCTTTACATAGCTTGGACGGAATAGAGTATATAAGTAGGGGTAGATATATGTGGGATTATGTGAAAGTGCATAACATAATTATTTAAAGAACGCTTCCAAATAAATAGTTTGTTTTTTGAAAGTATAATTTGTAAATTTGTAAAATTCTTCCAAAGACACTCGCCTCGGTCAGCGAGATAGTATCAATCTCCGTTATCCTCCACGGCTTAAAGTACTAAATATGGTTTGTATCGTTTTATGGAACAACTTCTCTATTCTGTTGAAGCTTATACTCCTTTTCACACTTCGCCCACACCCACCATTTGTCATGTCAATAAGAAAGAGGATAGAGAAAACTTGGACACTTCTTATCTCAAGATAAAGGGGAAACCCCGCTGCTAGATCTAAAACATCTTAAAATTTTATTTATTGAGCTTATCAAAAAAGATTATATTTGTTAAAGGAAGGCTAAATAAAGAACCCTCTTTCATCAATCTTAGTCTAATAGCTCTACAAATAAGCTTACAAAGTCAATGAAAATGAGCAAATGTCACATTATCAAACTTTTTTCCCTATTAATAAATTTCAAACTATCGGCTTCTTAGAGAAAAAGATACCTGTTGGAATCTTTAGACTTTATTTTGGAGCTAACCATATTTTGAACTTACGCATAGTAGAATTGAATATTGCTAAGGCTTAAAGCAAAACGTCTGCCCGTCAATTTCTTGTTTACCGAGGTGGCTTTTAAAAAGTGAAGTGCATGTAGATGGGCCTATTTGGAATTGTTTTTAGTAATTTATTTATTCCTTATACATCATAAACTAATACGTGATGATTGGTAACGGAATCACCTAATCTAAATTTAAATGTGTGTAGTTATAACTTATCAAAATATATATTGTAACATTCATATTTTCACGGACTCAAGTGTAGTTTATTATTTTGTACATGAATCACATCTTACTAGCTATTTGGGCTATCCACATATCTAATCCAATGTGACAGGAATAACAAAGGGAGAGTTTAGAGGATCTACAATCGCATTTGTGGGAAAGGAGAATAGGATACCATTTAAGAATAACCACCCAACTTGGATGCAAACTACAATCTCTTCGTCATCGGCAATTTAGTCTAGCACGAGAGTCAAGTACAAAAATAAACGAGTATTTAAAATAATAGGAACACTCCATTTTTTAAATAAAAAATTTGACCCCCTTAATTTGCAAAAATGGTGTCAATATCCGGCTTTAGATTTCATACAAGTATTTTTTTAATTAATATTGTCGACAGATGTGTGTCTATAAGCAAAGATTTCTCGTGAGTTTGTTTCCTGTTAATAAGAGAAAAAGAAACTGCTTTGGTGGCCACGTGGTCTAAGGCGCTACTCTCGCAGTAGACTAGATTATCGGTGACGGGGGGATCAAGGTTCGAATCTTGGTCGGGTATACTGAGGGTGATTTTTCCAAAATGTTTTCCCCTCTCCATCTACGTTAATTCAGGTACACTTCCTCTAAATATTCTTGACATAACCATCCTAATCCCTAAACCATTAGCGTAATTAGTACATAAGCGTATAGCCCGACCGGGCAATAAAACGCGGTGCTAAATGAAAAAAAGAGAAAACAGCTATTAACATACGTGTGGGCTGCTAACCATTGCATATACTTGGTACGCAATGTAAACGATATTTGGGAATTTATCCATGCCGAAGAAATAATACAGATTTGAAAAACCAACCTTACGTCCCATATTAATCTAAATGATGCCCGATTGCCAAATATCATTATCATAAATATTTTCTTTTCTCAAAGTTTATACTTATAATAAGAGTAATGTTGCATCACATGATGGTTCATTATAAGGTCCGTAGTCCGTGAGTTTGACAAGTCTGCCTTCCGTCACTTGTCTGTCTACCACTTGATCCTCCCGTGTTGATCACTTGTCTGTCTATCACTTTATCCTCTCGTGTCGAACAATTTGTTGCCGATGAGTTTTCCTGCAATCAACTATTAATGATAGCAATTTATAATTCCAACACACTTTTATTGGTGTAACTCTTCCTTCCCTAACGTGATGCACATGAGTCATTCTAATAGCTCTAATGGAAATAATTTCAACGTCTTTCTCTGAGCCAACGCAAACTTGTGTTAATTTCTTATCGCACTTACGTGCTCATTTCCAAGAATTGAGTCACGAACATGTCAAGGTATATTATTTTGTTCTTTTCATTTTACAAAACCTTAACTTGGCACTATCTTTATCAACCAGCTCCGTGGTGTAATGGTCAGTGTGCCTGCTGTGAGCCTAGGGTTTCCGAGTTTGATTCACGGTCGGTACCTTGGGTATTTTTCCCGAAAGGGAAATTACGACCAATGGAATGATCACCAGGGTTTGGTTAGTTAGGCTTAAGTTTAATTTAAGTGTTTCTACTGGTTCCAAACCCTCATACTCACTATAACCATCATTTCATCTCATCGGGACATTGAAAGAACTTTCACAGTCGGACTTCCTCTGGGCAACGGCACATTAGGACAGGCTAAGCTTTCCACAAATTAGACTTGTAGGTGGAACAACAATTAATTTCCTAAATAATCATCTTAAAATCAAATTTATTGCCTAATTCCTGCTGAGAATATAAGTTTTTATGGAAATGT
This sequence comes from Timema shepardi, assembly GCA_902151425.1. NCBI lineage: Eukaryota > Metazoa > Arthropoda > Insecta > Phasmatodea > Timematidae > Timema > Timema shepardi. The sequence goes on from CABFVX010006273.1 coordinate 6,890, forward strand.
GATAATTAGCTTATTTTTAAGGGACTATGCTTATATTTTTTTCTTGTTTCCTTCCAAATTACAATTTGATTTTAGTGAATTCGGCTATAATTGATGACTTTTTAGAGGCGTAATGAAATAAATCAAATTGTAGGGTGGTCACCACATTCTTACCCTCTTCAAAAAAGTAAGATAGCAGTATATATACTTTTTTTTTCCATAAACATAATTTCTCTAAAGGTCTGCACATTTAGGAGCTAGGACGAGACGGAGATAATATCATTTTACTACAGTATCTGGCTATAAAAATTGACCATAAAGATTAAGGTTATAACACCTAACAAAGTTGACATCCATCTCCTAAGGGTCTCATAATAAGCCATATAAAAGATGGCTAAGTCTACAAAAAAACATTATAAGAACACAATTTGTTTTAATGGATTTATATAAAAATTGCTAGCCATAACATTTCTCAATAATTTATATGAATACTCTCATCCAACTGCCATAAACATTTTTTTTATGTGTGTTTTTCAATAAGTTGTATTCTTCCAATTCTTGGTATAATCAGTTCATTTTGAAAGGAAAACAGACGTGCTGTGTCATTATGGTGTTTAGAAAAAACTGAAATTATAAACCGGGTAATATAATTAGGTTTAAAAAGTTTTTAAATTTGCTTGTTGTCTTGGATTAAAATATTTATATTTGATTCAACTTGACAATTGCATTGCATATTTTTTTTCAAAACAAATAATGTATTTAATGGTTTCAAATATGTAGGAACAATTTTAACAAGTAATAATGATATTAGATTATAAATAATAAGATTTTCGAGAAGCGCATGCTACTATTCGGTTAGTAAGTTTTTAAACATCTCGCCTGTTGTCAAGAAATGTAAAACTCTGAATATATAAAACGATAGTTTCACCGGTTGTTCTTTATGTGAAACTTTGTCTCCTACTTACATAGTGAGGATAAATTTAAGATGTTAAAGAACAAATTAATTTGATAAATATTTAGCAGAAAGTGATTAAAATGAGAGTAGAGAAGGTTACGTAATTATGAGCTACATACCCTGTTCTCATCATCAGACTTTTTAGGGTAGTAAAATCTCGAAGGTTAAGGTGGGCAGAAAATGCAGCGCGAATGGAATAATCTAGAACCATGTTCAGGTAATGACTGGCAAACCCAATGGGAAGAGACCAGTGGGAAGACCTAGACGCAGATGGGAGGATAGCATTAGAATGTACCTGAAAGAGATAGGGTGTAATGAGGTAGACTGGATAGAACTAGCACAAGATAGGGATAGTTTGCGTTCTTTTACAAGTGTGCCTATGAACTTTGAGTTCCTAATTCCATAGATCTAGTAAGTGAACGAATGTATTTTTAAGTTCATAAAGTTCCCTCGACTTTAAATACAAAGCGTTAGGAACGAGCTCTAACTGGGCTAAATACAAAAAAATTAAGCAACACAATATATAGCACAATTATACTTGTATCAATATATGCTCATTTAAACGAAGCATAAAATACCTAACTTAACCTAGCATAAACTTTATATAGAATTGTCTTGAGGTGACCTGGTCTCACTAGAATTAGCTTAGCAAGCCATAACACAGTTCATTAACTTTGTTTTTAAATAACCTTACTTTAACTAAAGTTAACTAAAGCATGCTTACATATTAAAGTTTTTTTAATACCCATACTAATATAGGCATACTGGTTTATCTTTACTTGAAATTAATAAATTTATTTAAGTATAATAAACTACTAACATATTTATAAGCACAACTGTAAAAGCGTCAGTATGTACAAATTATATTCGCTTTCTTGCTTCGTTAAATTCTCTTTCACATATCACGTCGTTCTTCTAAAGCAACCTTATGGATTTTTCTCTGTTAAGAACATTCTAAGAGGCGCAAAGAGGGTTTCTGTGGGTTCTCAAATAATGAGAAATTCCTCTTTCAGCCGATGAAAGACAAAAGCTTATTCATGGACGTCTTTACTATTCCCCTATCCCATCCCATACCACCCCTCCACCTACCTTATTACTGAACTGCACTGAACTGCCTCCTTTTCTTAAGAACTCTCCTTTGTTCCGTTTGTTAGGAGCGATGGAAAACTCTTGCTCCAATACCTAGCTCTATAGGACGTCCTGGCGATAACAATGGTAGTGACAGAAAATTGTAAATGACAGCCGCATGATGCTGGAGCCAACATCACGGACTTCAAAATGACTTGAACGGAACTGAAAATATTGCCTTTTCTGAAAGGAGTCGATTCTTGTTTTCTGGGGTGTCAGGAGGGGGAGGGGGTTAGGAGTTGTACACGATACTACAATGGAGCCTGGCTCCACTTTTATGAGCTGTAAACAACATATTTGTTTTTATAAACGTGTTTTATTACAGAGTCTATTGATATTATTTGTATTGGAATATTTAATTAGTAAATAATGTACATATCCTAGCGTCAATTAAATGGCTCTACATGAATTAATTTTCTTCGCCTAACTTAATTTTCTCTATTAAATCTAAAAAAAAAACAAAAAAAAATGAAGCATGAATATAGACGTTAGACCCTATCTACTTTGGTTAGCGTAACAATTCCCTTTCAAATGAGGTACCAGGTTCATGCTTTAGTATTTTTATTTAAGGATGTGTTTAGTTTCTATGAAAACTTATTAAATAGTTTTGGTTGTTTTGGAACAGAAAGAAGCCTTAAACCTGAAATATCACAAATAAAAAAATTCAAATAGTTATTATGGTTAGCAATTTTCCAAAATCTTAAGAGTAATCGCTCAATTTGGAGCTCTACTATTTGACTGCTTTATTTAATAGCCTTCTCAACCTATACACTCTAAAGGTTCTGCTATATTTTTATTTTCAAATTTAGGTATATTGAGTTGCATAAACTATATCAGAAGTATTATTTACAATGGATCACTAATTACTTTCTGTAAATTCAATTCATTACAAGAGTAGAGAAATATGAGATGGAAAATTTAACCAGCAACATTTCCTTTAATTTTTTTACTGAAAATTTCCAAACATATTTTTACCACATACAAATAAAATCAATTTAAATACTAGAACTAATGTGGTCAAAATATATCCAAGTTTTGAAGTTTGGACTTCTGTTTAATTTTTCTCAAGGACGTTGTTAAAACTAGAAACATCGTAAAATGTGTATCAATAAAGCGGTCTAGGACAACTGGGCGCCGCCATCTGGGCGCCGCCAACCAGGCGCGGCCAACTGGGTGCACGCGAACTGGGTGCCAGGACAACTGGGCGCTAAAATAAAACTATTTTTTTTATTTATTTATTAACTTATGCAATTTTTTCATATTTTTTTCAATTAATATTAAAAAGTGATGGATAAAAACCAAATATGAACTTTTTTTAATTAATCATATTTTTCAGCGCAACATCATATATTTTTCTTGGAGTATTTAAAAAAATAATCTTAGTAGAGGAAACTTAGGCCTAATTAAATTATATTTTAAAGTTAGTCTATTTGATATAGTAAAATTTCTAAAAAAAATTCCACAAAAAATGAAAAATAAGAATTGTGCGCAAAATAAACCACTAAAGAGGTATAATAAGTAGCATTTATGTGCATCCCTATGTAAAAACTAAAATAATATCGCTGATATTATAATACCTTCAAGCTATGACTTATTTCTGGTGCAGGTGCGACGAGATTTGGTTTATTTATTCTTAGAAATC
>CABFVX010006273.1:13755-41719 GCA_902151425.1 Timema shepardi
ATGGTAGGGTGATTGTGAGATGAAATGAAGGACCTACAGTTTAACGTGGAATCCGAACCACGGTGGAGGCCTGGCTTTCCTCACATTCACAAGATGTCTTGTCAGAGGTGAAGGAAGGGTTTGGTAAACAGATAAATCTTTGCCGGGACCAAGGATTGAACCCCGGCCGCCAGCATAGAAGTTTGACACCTTACCCCTAGACCGCCAGGTCACCAGTGTATTATAAATAGATCTAGATATATGTAATGATAAGTAACTTCATATCTAAAAGAGTTACGTAGATATGATAAAAAATAATGATTTACCCACCAGACCGGAGCCCTTAAAGTCATACTGCCGAAATATTTAGAGTAGCCATTTGGTATGTAATATTTATTAATGTGTTAAAATGAAATTTAATCAAAATTGACTTTTTCTCTGTTTTCCCTTCAGTAAACTACCTTAATTTTAGGGTTAGCTATCGGTGACATGGTGGTCTAGGGGTAAGGTGTCAGACTTCTATGCTGGCGGCCCGGGTTCAATCCTCGGTCCCGGCAAAGATTTATCTGATTACCAAACCCTTCCTTCACCTCTGACAAGACATCTTGTGAATGTGAGGAATGCCAGGCCTCCACCGTGGCTCGTATTCCACGTTAAACTGTAGGTCCTTCATTTCATCTCACAATCACCCTACCATTTCATATTAGCGTAAGTGCGTATAACCCGAACGGGTAGTAAGACGTGGTGCTAATAATAATTTAGGGTTAGCTATTCAATTAAAAAAAAACTTCTCGGGGCGACCCTATGAAAACGCTATATACCAAGTTGTAGCCTGATCGGTAAAATAGTGTAGGCTCTAGTTTGAAGTACAGAAAGACAGACGGGAATTCAAAAACCACTTTTTTGAATTCGGGGGGTCATGAAACGTCGAGATTCATCAAAATCTCGTGTTCAATTTTTTAGACGAGAACAATACTTTCTCTACCTGTAAGACGGCGAGAAAGTAAGAAGTGGTTTTTGAATTTCCGTCTGTCTCTACCTCGGACTAGAGCCCAAAATATTTTGCCAATCGGCCTGAAACATGATTTTTAAAACTAAAACAGGTTTTTAGAGGGTTGCGAGAGTGGTTTTTGGAATTGGAAATATAAACCTCTAATTAAGGGTAGTTTACTGATGGACAAAAAGAGAAAAATCGATTTACTCAAAATCGGCTCTAAAGATTTTGATTAAATTTCATCTCAAATTATTTATAAATATTCCAAACAAAATGGCTACTTTCAGTATTTCGGAAAAATGACTTTTAAGTGTTTCTGTCGATTGCGTAAATTCACATTTCTTATCATATCTGCTAAACTATTTGAAATATGAATTACTTATCATTGAAAATGTGTAGGTCTATTTATATTACAAATCTTTTAATTGAAATATATTTTTATAAAATCAATAACTTTTTATATATATATATATATATATATTTATATAAACTTTTAGAACACTAAAGGTAAATTATTGCGACCGTAAAAATAATCTATCCCAAAACGTCTCATGAACCCCCGAACCCTAAAAAGGGGTTTTTACAATGCCGTCTTTCTGTGTGTCTGTTTAACCCTAAATTTAAGAGTAGTTTAAGAAATTGCAAAAAGAGAAAACATTTATTTTCTCAAAATCATCTCTAATGATTTTGATTAAATTTCTTATCTAGGCGTTAATTAATAATTAATAAAATGGCAATTTTCATTTTCTCATGAAACTGACTTTAAGGGTACTTTACAGAAGCGGAAATTTCCGTATCTACGCAACTATTTTAGGTACTAAATCACTTATCATTGCAAAATTTTAGTACTCTTAAAAGATGTTCTATCCAAATATATTTTTATAAAACCAATAGTTTCTGCGATATTGGCAATTTATTAATAAATTGCTGTGAGCTTAAGTTGTAAAGAAATACTACTTATGTTTTAACTCAATAATTCTCTAATGCCACAGAGTAATTAAATACAAGCAAGTCTCTCATAAAGTTTAATTTAGGATATATGTTTGTACAACAATGATCTATCTCTTTCAGTTTAGATTCAATAGTCAACAAAAACATTTTTTTTTTGTAAAAATTTATAAATGAGAAATTTAATAGCAATACGATGACCTGAAGATGTGCAACACCTAATGAAATTTTAAAATTTTAGCTGGAAGTATTAATTTTAATAAGAGGCGTTGACCCTTGTGGACCCAGTATCAATCTTTTTAATTGGTCTAAACATACAAATGAGGACATTAATTCTTTAATAATTTATTATAAAATTTAAAACTGGTAGTCAAAAAATGCTTTACTTTAGTATAGTGTAATCTAAGCTTGGGTTTACTAGTTTATATTATTTCGTTTAACATATATTACGAGTTTTGAGTAAATATCTCCATTTTTAAACAATAGAGCGAGAAAGTCCGTGCAGAGTTCCGTAACATTTAGTTTCTGTTCAATTGTTCCCTAAAACACTATTTGGTGGTTTTTTGTATATATGTAGTAGACCTCCCCCAATATTTAGTCTCTTCCTCTACTTTTTAGACCACAAACTGCCACTGCACAAAATTTCCCATTTTAAAATTAACCGGAGAGTGTTAATCTAGATATGATAATATGTTCTATTTTGGACCACGATCAAAGTAATCAAATTTGCCCCCCCTCCGCTTTACTCCCCCCGCCCCAAGTTTTTCTATAAATTTAAAGAGGATATAGTCAAAAGATAAAACTGACAATATCAATAGCTCTCTGATGAGAGAACAAAGAAATAAAAAACATGAGCTATTTTAGTTCGGGAAGGCCGATTTTTTTTCCCTCTTTGTTTATCTCGGTGATGAATGAAGAAGAATAGCCATGTAGGGAATAGGAAATAGCTAAGAAAATGTTCAATTGAACTGGAAGGAATAAAACACCGGTTTCTCAATACAGAACAGAACACATATCTTGTTCTTGGCTTTTTCCTAGTCCATATATTTCTAGAATTTAAAAAAAACAAATCTAAACAATTGATTTTAATTATTCTTTTGTTTACTGAATTTTTTTTTGCAACTTTTACCTTATAAATTAAGCTTAACCATTTCTTAAACTCGCATAGCTCTAGTTAAATGTGATAATAACAAACTTTTAGTCAGACACCTTATGTAGACTGGTAGCTTCTCTGCACTGCCTACTGAGCCAAGGATGCTGGGTTTGATTCCCAAAAAGGCCAAAAATATTAGTTTTGGTGAAACGTAGTTTTCCTCTTTCCCAGTAATGAATTAACGCCTGAGGAATAATATAATCCCTAAGGCGTCACTCTCGTGTTAAAGTCTGTTCAGCATAGGAATGGTTTTCTTAAAGGCTTTTTTCCCTACCAGAAATATATTATATAGTAGGATATTGGTAGGAAAAAAGACCTTTCAGAGAGTAACTCCTACCGTGATTGGCCTGATGAAGACGGTGAGATTGGGGTTCGAGTCCCGGTTGGGACAAGTGAAGTTTGTTAAAGGATTATACATTAGAGTTTAACTCATCAGCGTAAGTGATTTATAGATAACACTTTAGCACAACTTAATGTTAGTAAACTTTTGAGAAAAATTTTCAAATTTGAATTATACCTGCATCAATAAAATACAGCAACGCCTGTGAAACTCTATTCCTACTACTTGTATAGCTTGACTGTTTATCACATTATCTAAGCTTAAAGGCGATCTCAAATTTTGTCTTGGTTCGTCACATAACAATCGAATACTTGTATTTATTATTATCGTTATTTGGGATTAAAGGTGCATTAGCACTAGGGAGATTAGAACCTAAGAATTGGGTTTATTATTGGTAAGTTTATCATATGGGTTATTTAAATAAATCATTACGTTAAGCCCGCTCGGGCTATATGTATTTGTACTAATTACGCTAATGTGTTGGGGGTGTGGGAGGTTGAATTTAGCAGAAGTGTACCTTTATTTTTTTGGACTGAGAGGTGTAAACCATTTAAGAAAAACTACCGTAGCTATGTCCGACCAGACCTTGAACCCTGATTTTCCCATCATCAGTGGTTCATTATTTTGCGAGAAACCCGCATTGGTGGCCACTTGGTCTAAGTAACTACTCTCACATGAGGCTAGAGTGCCGATGACGGGGAGATTGAGGTTCAAATCTCGGTTGGATGTACTGATGAGAGTTCTTACAAAATTGTTTTCTTTTCTCCCTCAACGCAAATACGGGTATACTTCCTAGAAATATACATTCCTCACTCCTAAAACTATTAGCGTAATTAGTAAATAAGCGTTAAATCTGAGCGGTTAGTAAGACACGCAGCTGAAAATAAAAACATTTCTAGAATGAAGCTTTGGTAAGAGCACCCATTAAAGTGTCGTGACACATGATCTGGCAGTAACATGGCCGAAACATGACAATGGCATATAAGTGACAATACTCACGTGTGACGCAAATCACCTTGGATTGATTTAGAAGCAATTTATTTAATAATAATATATGACTCTGTTGTTAAAGATACTTTTACCTAATTTAATTGAGTCAATGTTATTAGATATAATAATGATGATCGCAGTAAACAATGCTTTTGAGTGCAATATTTTTAGCGAGGAAATGTAAAGATAGGTGCTTTCAATGTTTTTAATAATCTATATATTTATAGAGAAAACTTTAAGTTGTTTTTACAGAATGAGTAAAGAAACATTTCATTTATTACTTACTAACTCTATGGCACTAGGGACTCGAAAGTTAATTGCCACACTTGCCAACATATCTTGATCTAGTTCTATCCAGTCCAACTCATTACACCCTATCTCTTTCAGGTCCATTCTAATGTTATCCTCCCATCTGCGTCTAGGTACTCCCAATGGTCTCTTCGCATTGAGTTTGCCAGTCAGTACACTGAATGAACATGGTTCTAGATTCTTCGATTCACGCTGCACGTCCTGCCCACCATCATCTACAATATGTATTTATACTAAAAATGTCTTGTGATGAGTACAGGGTATAAAACTCATCATTATGTAACCTCCTCTACTCTCCAGTAGCCTCATCCCTTTCTGGACCAAATATCTTCCTGACCACCTTGTTTTCGAACAGCCTAAATTTGTTTTCGTCCTGTAAGGTAAGAGACCACGCTTCATACCCAAGGAGAACAACTGGTAAAATATCTGTTTTGTACATTCTGAGTTTTACATTCCTTGAAACCAGGTGAGATGTCAACAACTTACTGACCGAGTAATAGCATGCATTCCCAAACAGTATTCTTTTAATAATTTCTAATCTATTATCTTTATCTATAGTTAAAATTGTTCCTAATTTTTTAAACTCGTTAACCCTGTCAAATGAAATGTTTCTCGATGTAATCTCTAAATTAACATCCCCATTCTTTGTTATCCATATGATCATATGCTTAATATTTTCAGCGTTCACTTCTTAACCTATTTCCTTTCTAGACTCTAGTAAAATTTCTTCATTTCTTGCCACACCTTTCCTTTTATTGCCTACCAAAGTTAAATCATATGCATACCCTAATATATGCAATGTAGAGTTTAATGTCAACCCTTCCCTATTTTCTTGCATTAGCCTAATAGCATACTCTAAGGTTCGATTAAAAAGTAATGGGGAAAGTACATCTTCTTGTTTCAACCCAATATGTAATTCTAAAGTATCTGATAAGTGACCGACACCTTATCTCAATCTGTAGTGTATCTGTTTTCTGAGTTAAGGGCTCCAGGTTAGAATCCCGGCATGGTCGAAAAATTTATCATTGGTGAAATGTGGGTTTACCCTTTCACATTGATAAATTAATGGCCGGGGACTGGATGTTTTGTTTGTCCTAGTCTTAAGTTAAATTATAAAGAACTTGAAACTACGACAGGCCTAACAAGTTGGTGGTGGCAAATATATGGCTTGAATAAGGCTGTAGCCTAAACAGTAATGGATGTAAAGAATCTGATAAGTGACACCCAGCCCGTATTCTACAATGCCTATCGGTTATACATAACTCAATTAGCCTGAAAATTTTTTGGGGTATCCCAAACTTAACAAAATGTTATATATAGTTTGCTTCTTTTAACCGAATTATAGGTATTTCTAAAATATATGTTATGTGTTGAATCGTTATTTTGTATTTCCAATTTTTTCTAATATTTGCCGAATAGTAAAAATCTGATCCAGTGTTGATCTTTTTCGTCATAATACACACTGATGATCCCCAACTATTTTCTCTGCATATGACGTCAATCTTATTAAACTTATGTTAGATAAAATGCTATAGCATGTTGGTAGTATTACGATACCTCTATAGTTTTTCCATTTGGTTTTATTTTCTGTTTTAAAATAGTTATCATGATACCTTCCTTCCATTTATTAATAAGAAAAATTGAACTGGTGGTTTTAAAACAGGATACAAACTCTAGGACATGTATTGCTCTTGAAGAACTACTTTTAATAACATTAAACAAATGTCCAGTGAATAAAATGAACTAACTTGTACGTATCGTGTGACAGCATCAATCCAATCATCTGACACTGACGTGGCATGTGTTAAGTCACCAATATGCCGCGTCAATGCGGTGGGCGCTGATTCATATGTCTACATTGGCTTAACCTGAAGATTCATGTTAGATGCCAGATCACACGTCAGGCCACACGTCACGTCACTTTGGTGGTTATTCTGCCTTAGAACATATAGGTCACTAAAATCATTGAGTTTGGGAGCTATTTTCAAGATGTCAGATTTTTTCACAATATAGTCAGATTAAAATTATGCCGTATCGCGTATTGTTTATTATTTTAACTTGTACATAGACATTTCCATCAAGGGTTGGCTCAATGATTTTGATTATTAATTGTAATGGAAATAATGTAAGAACGTTAGTACAACATGTAATTTTTAATGCTCAAATATACAATGTTTATTTATATTAGAAATGAGAGTCACAATATACATTTTAAAAAACACAGTTTGCAACTTGCTAAGAAAATGACATTAACTTTTATCAACAATGATTTTAAATGTTGGTAACTTTTCATTCCCATTCGAATGCAATTATCAATTTTTTTTTATTTTCACCACCTTAAGACGCAAATGTTGACTCACACAGTTTGGTATAACAGAAGAATTACTTAACTCAGAATGTGACATTAACAACAACTAGATCCCTTTCTTTCGAGAAAGAGGCCTCACTCTTCCTAAACTTGAGGCAACACTTTTTTTTTAGCATCGCGTCTTACTAACCGTTTAGGTTATATGATATGTACTAATTACTCTAATAGTATTAGTGATTATGAAGGCTATATTTATTGAAAGTGTACCCACGTTTTCGTGAAGGGAGAATTGAAAACTATTTTGGAAAAACCACCCTCAGTCTACCGACCAAGATATTCGAGCTTCGATCTCCCCGACATTGATAGTCAAGTCTGACACGAGAGTGACTCCTTAGACCATGAGGCCACAGCAGCGGGTGGCAATACTCTTCAACAATAAGTTATTTTGGAAAGCGCAAAATAAATTGATCGCGCGAGTTACCGAAAATGTCACTACTAGCTAATGATAGCTCGCACTTGACATTTTGGCGATAACTGCCTTAGATCATTTTGCCATCGAGGTGTCCCTACAATAATAAATTGTTATTTGAGTTGATAAATACGACATACTTATAAATTTATATAGGTTACATTGGCTTTGATAATAGCATGTGACCAGCATTGGTGGTCCCACGGACTGTTTATTGGGCTAATATTACTCTGATGGAAGAAAGCAGCGCTACACAATTAAGTATGTATGAAAGGCGAAGCTTAAGGTATAAATTATTATAATTAAGGAAATCAGCCGTAACTGAATCATATTCGAATAAATTGAATAATGACACATATATATGGAAAACGAACCCAGGACGTTTAGCTTAGCGTGCCAATGCTCTACCACAGAGCTATACAATCGTCGTCCCATTTTCAGGGAAATTCTTCATTCATAGTCTACAGCAGTGTCTGTGATGGACGTATGGATATTATCTGCTACTAAAAGCTATCCTTTCAATTTGACAGGATGAGAAATGAGAGAGTAGGAGGAATAGTAAAGGAAGATCCAGTCAAGGACAGGATAGAAAAGGCATGACTAAGGTGGTATGGCCATGTGAGAAGAATGGAGAGATAAAAGATTCCCAGGAGGATGTTGGATAGGGAGGTGGGTAGGAGGCTGAGAGGAAGACCGAGGGACAGATGGCTGAAAGTAATAAGGAGGAGTGAGGAGAAGAGAGGAGAGGACTGGACCAAGGTGGAGGGAGAGAGGTGGTAGGAGGAAAGGAGGTGGTGGAGATGAGTATGTTCAAAACAGATCCAGCCTGTGGCTGGAAGCTGTTCATGATGAGGATGAAGACCAAGAACTATCATAAATATCACGTTCACTGGTGACAGAGTTGTGGCTTTATGCTGCCAATAGTACAAATACTTCATACTTTTTAGCAAATAAAGATGGACTATAGTCATTCAATCACCAAGCTTCGTCTTTTATACATACTTAATGATATGGCGTTGCTTTATTCCATATTGATTCGCTTGGAACGTACGATGTCTTTGTTTCATTATTTGCAGACTTAAGACACGACTGAGTCGCCAGTGGCTGAATTATCAATGATAACTTTTAGTAACCGATGCGATCCACGCGTCCATCACAGACACTATCTCATAATATGAGTGAATACTTACCCTGAGCACCGGATGATCCCTGAATAGCTCAGTGAAAGAGCATTGGTACTTTAAGTCAAAGGTCTCGGGTTTGATTCTTGTGTCATTTTTCAATCTATTCGAATAATATACTTTGGCTTACCGATGAAAGAGAGTTTGATTTTAAGAGTCCCTGTCAATGAACTGAAGGTCCCCCCCCCTTCCCCTTAATTGTATTTTACTCTCTCTCAACGTATGTACGGGATATTTTGTATATAAATAATTAGACCTTCTTAATGTAACAATATGCGAATAGTCCTAACGGGCGGTAGCGCTATGAGATGTGGGACATTAAAATATCCTTATGGGATGTTTCTAGTTATTTATTTCCCAGGAAAAATAAAATCCCAGCTGCTTAAATGGAACAAATGAAATAAATATATCCCGAGTATTAAAGGTAACATTTCAGTTTAATTTTTCGTAAGAAAGTTAAAACCAGGAATAGTATAATATGAGTTTTCATAAAGCCATGATATAAATTACAGTTCTCTTCTCAGATTCACATATCGACTACAGCGCTTTGGTGGTGTTATTTGTCCCTAAATCATGTCTGCTTTAATATGTAAGCCAGACCAGGTAGCCTACCACTTCAATATTATATGTACCCACTTCAGTGGTCAAATGGTCTAAGGCATAATTCTCGCAATAGTTTGGATTGTCAATGATAGGAAGAGTGAGGTTTGAATCCCTGTTGAATATACTGATGGTGGTTTTTATTAGTTTTATTTCCACTCACCCCATGCAAATGTGGTTACACATCCTATAAATTCAACCTTCATCGTCCCTAACTCACAAGTGTAATTAGTACATGGGTTTACAACACAAATCGGCCGTAAGACGCAGTGTTAAAATGTGTATAAATATATATGTGTGTGTGTGTGTGTATATGTATATATACTCAGATTTATTAAAAAAAACCTTTCCAGATGTTTTATCCTTACCACCGCGTTTGGGTTGTAAGCTATGTACTAACTACACTAATAAGTTAGGGATTAGGAGGGTTTTAATAGAGAAGTGCACTTGTATTTACGTGGAAGGAGAATGGAAAACCGTTTAAGGAAACCACCCTCAGTGCACCTGGACGGGATCGAACCCTGATATTCCCGTCTTAGGCAGTATGGTCTAACACGAGAGTGGCGCGTTTGACCAAGCTCTCCCCAAAGCGGGCTTTCCAGGCTGTCATCTCGAAATGAATGTAAAATACGATAACAATTTCTAACAAATGTAGTGTGGTTTCGAAGGAGATAGAGGACAGCATTAACCATTTTCGGACTAGTGGACGTTTTCAAGGTTATTTCCTGTTAAACATTAAAAACAAATTAAGCCTATATTATTCTTAGGGTAATCTTGTTCTAGGCAAAAAAAACAACTTGTACGTACATAATTTTTTTATTCAAACTCTAGACATCTAAGGCATTTAAGTTCTACTATAACAAAATATTGTAACTAAAGATATTATAACTATCGTATTTTACTACGATATAATGTATTATGTTTAACTTTTACACAAATCAATATTCTTTAGTTAATGGAATCCTATTTGTTAGTTATTTTTGTCTTGAATTTTGTAAACAAGAAACTGTAAATTTAGAATAACGACTAGAGGCTCATATTACTAGAAGTTTTTATTTATCCAAGTAAGTTGAAACACAAGTTGCTCTCTATTCAACTAAGATTTAAGAGTGAACAAGAAAATGTAAATAAAGAATAATGACTTGAGTTGCATTGTACTAGAATAAGGTTTTATGTAGCAAGGTAAGTAGACGCACAAGTGGCTCTATATTTAGTTAAGAAGATTTAAGAGTGTTTTATAATGATTTAAAGTTTAGAGCAAAGAGTTGAAATTATTTTTATCCAAGGATTTACAAATAAAGTGCGAGACAGATAACCTTTAGATGAAATGAAAGAATTGCTGGTATAAATCTAGGTCATACTCTAATTTATTATTTTTATTATTATTATCATTATTAGCGCCGCGTCTTACTACCCGTTTGGGTTATACGCACTTACGCTAATGTGTAATGGTAGGGTGATTATGAGATGAAATGAAGGACCTACAAGAAATGAAGGACCTACAGTTTAACGTGGAATCCGAACCACGGTGGAGGTCTGGCATTCCCCACATTCACAAGATGTCTTGTCAGAGAACTCTAATTAAAAAAAAATATTATTAGAAATATTTGTATATCTATGCTCTGTAGCTAATAAATAAAGGATTTACCTTGAGTGTGTGATGAACTAACTACAATTTAATAATATTTAGCACCGCGTCTTACTATCCGTTCGGGTAATACGAACTACAATTTAAATCTTAGGACATCTTAGCAATTGATCCAAGAAGTTCTTTTAGAAAAGCATCCTCTGTTATTGGTATTTCAAGCAGTTAAACGCTTAAAGGGCTGAAGGAATTTTAGTTTCACCCTTACAAAATTCAAATACATGAAAAATTTACTGAGCATGACTTCGATCAAAGAGTAGAATTTTGTGAGCTGAGGTTAAACCTACTTCTAGTAAAACCTAAATTAATAAAAATTGATCTGTTTCAGTTATTAATGGCTTTGTTAATAAGCATAACTGAAGACATTGGATTAATTACAACTCACATATTTTGAGGGAAGACCGTGCACAATGACTTCTGAAAATTATTTTCTGGGCAGTTATTCTAGGGGATTAAATCATAGTACTTTCTTTTTTTTTTTTTGAGCGAAATCTCAACGGGAAGTTTTACTTAAAATGTTATTAATCCTCTTATTACACAAGAAATAGAAAACCAAATAAATGAGAGTGGTTGTATTTAGTGGTATCCGCCTCCGTGGTGTAGTTGGCTAACGCGCTAGTCGCGTTGATCTCTACTGCTGAAGACGGGGAGATCAAGGTTCGAATCTCGGTCGGGTGAACTGGGGGTGGTTTTTCCTAAATGGTTTTCCACTCTCCCTCCACGTAAATGCGGGTTCACTTCCTCTAATTCAACCTTCCCAATTCCTAATCCATTAGCGTAATTAGTACTTAAAGCGTATAACCCGAACGGGTAGTAAGACGCGGTGCTAAATAATAATAATAATAATAATATTTAGTGGTGGGCCAATACTCGATTCCTCGATACCCTCGGTATCAACTGGTATTGCATTAATCCATACTGTGCGCTAAAATTCTCAAAACCACTCTTTAGTATTCAACACAGTTAACTACTCAAAAGGGTTTATTTAATTATGTTTATTTTCTTGACATTAATGGTAGCCTACAACCTGACAAATATCTATATTATTCTACATGTAGTTAAATATGCTAATGTGTCTATAAAAACTGACTTTCATGATATTTTATTTCTTAATGAGTAATTACATTTCTTAGTGTAGGCCCACTACTAATTGCAAATGTTATTTTTTTCTGGTTGCATCTTGCTAATATTTGTTTTAATAACCTAATTGACTAATTTACATAGTATTTAATGATATAATTAAACAATTAAATTGAAACAAACTAAGCACTTTTCTTTTGACCTAATTTCTCTGCTTATAAGATGAGGATTTATTCCATTTCATGTTGAATGGTTTCGAATAGGGTATCGAGTATTGAAGAGATGATTTGATAGTATAGAGCAAGGTACTGGGATAGAAAAAATAGGTATTAGCTCACCACTAGTTTTATTGCTTTAGATGAAGAATTGCTACATTACCAACCAGATCAAGCACCATAATATACAATCCCTTTACAAGAATGGTTAAAAAATACATTTTCAAACCAGTGGATTGGTAGAAGAGAGCCTTTCGAATGTCCTGATAAATCCCCAGATTAAGAGCCTTTAAATTTGCTACCACGGGGCTACCTAAAGTCAATTATTTATAAAACAAAACTTAACACGATTAAAGAACTCCACCAAAGGATTACCACAGATTACAAAATCATTCTTAGAGATGTTTTTCAAAATGTAAACTGTATTATTGTATGAAAAATAACAGAGAACACTTCGAAAAAATGTTTTAATTATTTATGGTCATATCTTGTGATAATAAATCAATAATACCTTAAATTAATACCATTAAGTAGTAAATAAAACATTGTAACAATGTATTGATAACGTGCCAAGTATATTTGAAAATAGAAATTGAATAGAAAAGGTTTCACACAGAAGTTGTTGTTTTTTAGAATAAGATGGCGCCAAAACAATATAGATTTACATTTAAGAGAATAAACTTTACCTTGAAATAACCTTGGAAACTTTCATCAAATAAAGAATGAATAATGCTTCTCTTTTTCTCCCTTGAAACCACACAACTTTTGTTAGAAAATGTTTTTGTATCTTTTATACTTTTTGATATAAATCACTGTAGACTTAAGAAACACCATATAATAGATATCTTTATTAATACATCCGCTTTTCCTTGGATTCATCTAACTGGAATATTTACAGAGGAACATTCCTCTCTAATTGCCAATATTTGTTAGGATTCTATTTTTATAATATCATCAATTAGATAATTGAAATAATTTTAAGTTTGGCTTCAGTAATTACTGAATACTTTTACGAACCCCTTCCCCTACACTCTTAGCACAACATAATATTTTATGGCTTACATGTAACATGCTAAAGGAAAATATAAATATAGAATAATGTAGCTTTATGTAACTTCATTCAAAGCTATGTCATTTTCTGCTTAAATCTACAGTTTATTTTAATTAATCTGAAAATGAGTTTTTTTTAAATATCTAGAATGTTTCAACATAATTTAAATAATTCAACTTTATGCAACCCACTTTGGTGGCCTCATGATCTAAGGCGTCACTCTCGCAGTAGATTAGACTACCGATGACGGGGAGATCTAGGTTTTAATCTAGGTCGGGTGTACTGAGGGTGGCTTTTCCTAAATGGGATTCCACTCTTCTTCAAAGCAAATGCGGGTACACTTTCTATAAATAGAACCTTCGTCATCCCGAAAACTATCAGCGTAACAAGTGCATAAGTGTATAGCCCGAACAAGTAGAAAGGCGCTGTGCTAAAAAAAAACTTTTCTAATTTATATTAGGGTTACATAATTTAATCATATTTTTTGTATCCTATTCCTACCAATTTGACTGGTTTTACATACCTATCGTATACTATATTCTATTATCATTCTAGTACAACACATTTTGACTAAGACCATAGCATATAGTAGTTCAGTATACAGGTTATTTTCTAAATCACTTCCTTCTTAAATATTATATCTCCTTTTTAAACATTTTATAATGTTTTTTAAAATGTTATCTATACAGGTCTATTAGGCATTAAGTAACAAAGCAAGTAGGCCACAAGCATTTACTGCAGAAAATTTAGCAGAACATTTTCAGATTGAAAATTTAGCATAAGATTTAGCGTAAGAAACGTAGAAAATAAATTAAATCCAAAAACAACACACAAATACGTGACTATTTGTCTTCCTGATTTCTGTAAATGATTTACTTCCAATACTTCGGTAACCTCCAGTGTTTGGTAAGACTGCGTGCTTTCCAAGCCAATCCCTTAACATTAGAAGGGGAGGGAGGGTCACTATAAATGTGACGTTGCTAGTATGACGTTACAGCAGGGCGGCAAGTATTGACTCGGGCCTCATACATTGAGGCACCAAGCCGAGGGACTTGCTATTCGGTCTAATGACAACTCTAAGGGTTTCCATTAACACTCAACTCAAGATTTATTAGTATAGTGTATACCTTCTAACACTCAGTCATGGGATAGAAGTTAGAGAATAAACTGATAATACTGATTGAGTCCCTTCTATTAAAAAGTTCCGCCCAAATTCATGGTATCGGTACCTACTAACATAAGCTGATACTACAAGTCACTTCTACTTCTTATTGTATAGTTGGAACTAACATGAACCAATACTACACGTATCACTTCTCTTTCATAACATTGTATTATAGTCGGCACTAACTTGAGCTATTACTGGAAAGAGACACGTTTCTTTCCAAACATTGTATAGTCGGCACTAACATGAGCTATTACTGGAAAGAGACACGTCTCTTTCTTATCATTTTATAGTCGGTACTAACATGAGCTAATACAAGACATGGGCTAAGAGTTAAAAGGGGAGGTCTATGGGATACAAACCCCCTCAGAAATGTTCCGATGATTTTAATATAAAGTTTTAAGATTGAATTGTATCATACTTCAAAGAATTATTAGAATATTTCACTTTTCAAAAATCTTACAGGGATGGACCACTACAAATAGCTTCTGAAAACATTTAATTTCCACAATGTTTCAGACAAATGGCTTCTAGAGGCTTCCGATAAAAAAAAATAGTGGTATGGGTGCCCCTCCAAATATCTTTTGTATGAATATATTATTTTTTAAAATTCAATTTGGAGCTACTCCCAATATCTTCTAAAAGCATTTTAAAAATTTGTCAGGGGACGACCACTTTCAATATCGTAAAAAGTCACAGGATGATTTTTAAATCTCTGATATGAGCATTCTAAATAGCTTCAAATAGATTCTAGAGGTGTCTAATTATCGAAAAATAAAAAAAATTAATCATTTGGGAAACACTATAAATAGCATCTAGGGCAGTGTTTCCCAAACTTTTTTGGTCGTGATCCTAAATATAATAATTTACATGCTTGGCGACTCAAAAAGTAATTTTTATTTCTTATTATTTTCGTCTTAGTGTTAATTAAATGAATTTAATTCAATTAATTAAATTAACAAAATCAGTATTATTTCAATAACTTTATAATCAAACCAAATGTAAAGCACAATTTTTAATGAATATGTTACTTTGCTACTTTGTTTCAATGATCGGTAAATGAAATAAAAAGATTATTTCATGGGATATTATAATGATGTTTCATACTTGGGGGCAGTTGTTTTGAATTTTTATCTTGTATCGATAAATATTATCAACTAAATGAGCCAGCCCCGTGTTGTAGTGGTCAATACATATGGACCTAGGGATCCCGGGTTCGATTCCCGGCTGGTATCTTGAGTATTTTTGTTGAAAGGGGAGTCACCCCAACGAACCCAAGGATATGGTTAATTAAGTTTAAACTATGTTTAAGAGTTCCCACTGGTTCCACGCCCTCATATTTACTATAACTATCACCTCATCTCATCGGATCAAAGAAAGAGCCTCCACGGAAAGGCTGTACGATTAGTTCATTCGGGCGTCCACTGGGCAACTGTATATTAGTACTGTATAATCTTGCAACACATTGGGCTATGATATATATATATATATATATCACAAAAGCACAATATTTTTATTATTAATATAAATTAAATTGATTCTATTCCAGAAAATTTTTAATTTGACAAATAGAAAACTTTCAAACTATGTTCCCACGAAAAAATTGGTAGCAAAAAAAAGTATTTTCTGTGATACCTATATATCTTCTTTACTTTTAATTTATTTTTCGAGTGTTATTGTTTGTTTATCCTATGGAGGGAGGGAATTGACATATAGTTTGGTCACCGTGCTGGTGGCATAGAACGTTGCCCAAGGTACTCCTGTGGAGGTTTTCTACACGTCGTATTCGCAATGAGAAGATGTGATGATAGTAATTATTAAGTTTTAGAGCCGGCGTGAGTCTTAATTTAACTCAAACCTAATTAATCATACTCTGTTGACTGTTGGAATAATTCCTCTTCAAAGAAAGTACCAAAGGTACCAGCCGGGAATTGAACCTTGCACCCCAATATTCACAGCTTGGTGCATTGACCACTACACCACAGTACCAGTTTATGGGCAGAGTGTAACATAAATCATTATAAGGATCTTGATCGTTACAAGACCTGAAAATCATTTTTCACAAAAGTAGGCTATATTGTCAAAAGAAGGGAAAGGGCCGTTTAAACTTCTCGAGTGAGAATGGGTATGTCCTTTAGCTGGACCCAAAATTCAGTGTACTGGAGGGTTTCATAAATTTGTTACAAAACTGTTGTTATTTTCTGTATTGCAGTTAGTCTTCATTATGTCCCACTTTGATTAAATGTTTGTAAACGAATTATTGCATAAAGTTTGAAAAATAAATTTCGAGACCTTAACGTGACCCCAAGGAACATCCCTGCGACCTTCATATGGTTCGCAACCCAGGGTTTGGTAATCACTTTTCTAGGGGCATCCAAATTGCAAATATATTCTAGTAAAACTAGATTATAACTCAAAATTCCAGGTGAGCACTTTTTAAAATAGCTTTTAGACGCATCCAAGTTTTAAAAATTTGAATAAGGACTACTCCAAGTAGCCTATAGAAGTATATAATATAATAATATTTAGCACCGCGTCTTACTACCCGTTCGGGTTATACGCTTTAAGTACTAATTACGTTAATGAATTAGGAATTGGGAAGGTTGAAATAGAGGAAGTGAACCCGCAATTGCGTGGAGGGAGAGTGGGAAACCATTTAGGAAAAACCATCCCCAGTTCACCCGACCGAGATTCGAACCTCGATCACCCCGTCCTCAGCAGTCAAGCTTCAACACAAGCGCGTTAGCCAACTACGCCACCGAGGCGGGTAAGCTAGTAGTCCAAGAGTCACATCTCTTTTCTAATATTGTATAGTTGGTACTAACATAAGCTGTTACTGCAATACTTCAAGAGTCATGTCTCTATCCTAGCATATTATAATCACAACAAACATATTAAGTTAATATTCATGTGTCCCTTCTCCCTATTAACATTGTACGAGTAAAGTCATTACTATTATAAGCTGATACTCCATGTGAAATATAGGGGAATGATCTCGCTATAAATAATACAGTCCTTCCCTATCTATCGGATATTGCCAGAACTAGCGTGAATCCGGACAGTTGAGAAGATCGGCTCACGACGGATGTAACTCGAAAAGGGGCGCCAAAAAATGGGAACGTAGTATTATAACATTAGAAAGATCAGATCATCTAATGATGCTTTTTACGGTAGAAAGATCATATCGGTTCATGTCACTCCTAACTGTAGAAGGATAAGATTGGATCATGCCACTTTTAAATGTTGAAGGATAAGGTCGGATCATGGCACTTTTAACTGTAGAAGGATAAGATTGGATCATGCCACTTTTAACTGTAGAAGGATAAGATTGGATCATGCCACTTTTAACTGTTGAAGGATAAGGTCGGATCATGGCACTTTTAACTGTAGAAGGATAAGATTGGATCATGCCACTTTTAACTGTAGAAAGATAGAATCAGATCATGGTACTTTTAACTGTAGAAGGATAAGATCGGATCATGCCACTTTTAACTGTAGAAAGATAGAATCGGTTAGTGGCACTTTTAACTGTTGAAGGATAAGGTCGGATCATGCCACTTTTATCTGTAGAAGGATAAGATTGGATCATGCCACTTTTAACTGTAGAAGGATAAGATCGGATCATGGTACTTTTAACTGTAGAAGGATAAGATCGGATCATGGCACTTTTAACTGTAGAAGGATAGAATCGGATAATGACACTTTTAACTGTAGAAGGATAAGATTGGATTATGTCATTTTTAACTGTAGAAGGATAAGATTGGATTATGGCATTTTTAACTATAGAAGGATAAGATCGAATCATGGGACTTTTAACTGTAGAAGGATAGAATCTAATCATGGCTCTTTTAACTGTAGAAGGATAGAATCGGATCATAAACTTTTAACTGTAGAAGGATAAGATTGGATTATGGCATTTTTAACTGTAGAAGGATAAGATCGGATTATGGCATTTTTAACTGTAGAAGGATAAGATCAGATTATGGCATTTTAACTGTAGAAGGATAAGGTCGGATCATGGGACTTTTAACAGTAGAAGGTGGAACCGATCCAATTAGGTCGTAGCACTTTTAGCGGTATAATATGGAACTGATCACTTTGGATCGCGGCACTAAAAGGACTTCCCTGGTAAAATAGTATAGGCTCTCATGGTTAAACACCTACCTTATAAAAAAATCCTTCCAAACACCTAAGACACAGTGACATCACTCATAATCCGAAATATTACACTCACAGGGTACTAATTTATATTATTGTATTTTATTACAGCATCTGCATTCAAAGGTTTCACCCATTCATTGTTTCATCCTCATACCATGAGTATAAGGGCTAGACTGCTGCCTGTAGCTCACAAAGCAGTCCTATGTTCCTTTACAGGACAGAAGACTCTAATGTCACTGGCAGGTTCGGAACGGACAATAGCTGAAAGGCGCTTTCTCAATAATGAACAAGCAAACTTATTGATAACAACAATTATATATGCCAATCCATATAATATACAGCACAGACTTTATAAACGCCACTGTCCAGTTTACATTGGTAATTTACAACAAAATAAACTAAAATTACTTTAGCTCAAAACTTTCAACAGTATTTTATTGATGAACATCTGCTTAAAAAAATTAGAACTCTTTTTTTATGTGTCTTTTGAATTTTACTTTAGATATATTCGTATATTTCTAATTCAATGATTTGAAAATCCCCTTACATGTACAGTACAATTATTGTTTTAACAGCATATGTTGTCAGATGTACTGTACATGTAAGGGGATTTTTAAATCATTGAATTAGAAATATATGAATATATCTAAAGTAAAATTCAAAAGACACATAAAAAAAAGAGTTTTAATTCTTTTTAAGCAGAGGTTCATCAATAAAATACTGTTGAAAGTTTTGAGCTAAAGTAATTTTAGTTTATTTTGTTGTAAATTAAAATACTTTTTTTCCCCATACGTAAGATAACTATGTAGTTTTTGAGTTTTTTATATCATTCCCGTATTTTTATTGTTGTACTTTATTTTATATAATTACCTGGGTATATTTATACCATAGGCCTACATTAAGTCTATTCTAAAAAATTGTATAATGTTTTGATTACAATGGAAACTGTACAACAAGATATTTACCGTATTTATTCATACAGTAGGCATTATTATATTGCATACAACCCACTTCAGTGGTCTCGTGCTAGACTGGGCTGCTGCTGATGGTAACAATTAACTAACATTATTGGAAGTGTGATGGGGAAAACCAGACAAGAAGTTAAACAATCATAAACATAGTTTGTTTTATTTAGGACAAAATAGAAGGTAAATACATAATTAGAGCAAAATATAACAATATGGCGTGAAGCGCTTCTCCTCTCATATTTAAATAACTCTGCTAAGATAAAGGAATTAATTGACATTACAATATCTGAAAATAAAAAAGGGAAACAAATAGTTATATTCTGGTTGTCAGTTCAACAGTAATATTAATCGCTTGTGAATGTGGGGAATGCCAGGCCTCCACCGTGGTTCGGATTCCACGTTAAGCTGTAGGTCCTTCATTTCATCTCACAATCACCCTACCATTACACATTAGCGTAAGTGCGTATAATCCGAACGGGTAGTAAGACGCGGTGCTAATAATAATAATATTAATCGCCATCGTGGAAATATATGGTTCCTCCTATGGTTCCTTCGGTTATAGCATTAAGTGCAAGCAACGATACTACATTGCAACTCTTAGCATCCATCTAAATTTAGGCAATAAAAAGATAAACATTTACGCGCCTTTAGATCTAAAGAAATCAACATGACGTTGAACCAAAACAATAGAATGAATAAGACGGTAGGCCAAGCCTCAACTCTAACACCTAAGTTCCCTGTGCTCTCAGTTAAATAGATAACTAAATAATCCCACATACACTCAATACACAAACAAGAAAGGACGGGCGGTAAGCCCGAGACGCCGACTACGCCAAGGCGTGACCGAAAATATATACATGAAATTAAATATACATTACATATGTATAAAAAACTAAATAGTACAATTAGAATGAATTAAACCTCGTTCAAAGAGAGAGAACGCAAGCGCATTCGCATTGACCTGCGCGCAACATTTCATAATTCTAAGTTTAAATATTTATAAGTCCCAAACAATAATTTAGACAAGATGTCCCCTATCATGCCGAAAATGCAATTTTGAATATTAAATAAATCACGGCCCCTTGTCACCGTCCTCACCAAGCTCAGTTGTTGGTATAATAAGCGACTAATCAAAAGTGCGGTCACTATATATACATTATTGTATTCACAGAGTGACGGGGCAAGGGAAGGAGGGGGTAAGACGATAGAACAAACATAACAGCAAAGAATGCGTCTGGCAGCACCTAGAATATTCCAGGTTGTCCTAGCGGTGGAAGTGATTGCTTCGTCTGGCCGCGTGGAACCTCAATCGTTTCCGGCCGGCCGCGGATCGAGTCCCGAGCAGACAGTCGGTTGAAGGCTCCGCTCAGTCAGTTGTGCCATTTGGAGAGTGGAAGTCAGAGCTCGTGCTTTGGTGTTGGAGTTCGTGTTGTAGCTCATCATGGGCGGTGAGTGTTGACCCATTTGATATAACGTCAACTTGTAACTCGTTACAAGATAGGAGTCCGAGTCCTAGTTGGGTCTACTAAGGGTGGTTTTTCTTAATAGGTTTCCTCTCTCCTTCCACAAAAATGCGGGTAGATTACCGCAAAAATTCTTCCTTTCTTGTATTATTATTATTATTATTATTATTAGCACTGCGTCTTACCACCCATTCGGGTAATACGAACTTACGCTAATGTGAAATGGTAGTGTGATTGTGATATGAAATGGAGGACCTACAGTTTAACGTGGAATCCGAACCACGGTGGAGGCCTCGCATTCCCTACGTCCTTTCTTGTACCTACACTATTAATCATATATGCGTATAGCCTGTACAGGTAGTAAGATGCAGTGATTTTAAAAAATATATAAATTCCCCTATAATACAATTTAAGATCTGTTCAAAATCGACATGAATATGCTTAACACACGTGTTAAACCAACGACTCCATCTTATGTAGGTACGTAGTAAAATTTGAATTGTGGTTAAAATTTACGTCCGCCATTTAGTTTCAAGATGGTGGCAGAAAAACACTGCTCTTTGGCCTTTATATAATCTTTTGACTCTTTCATTGGACCAAATTTTGAAAGGTTCCATGACAATCATCTTGAAAAAAAAAATGGTGGCCATGGAATAAGGCCTACTACATTTTAGCCTGCATGAGAATCCTGGCAAGGGAAAGCAGTATTTCTATAAAATTGTTTTATTATAATTTTAAGTAGGTTGTTTATTTTCCGTTTTAAAAAGATCACATACACTTTTTTAACATATGCTACCATCTATTTTTAACATTGGATACTTAGTAAAACAGTTCCTGTGTATATAACGGGTAGCTTGATAGTTTTAAAATGTTTATATTAGCACTGAAACACATAGCGGGACATATTATGCTCATTAAGTAATGAAAAATGTTTTATTTTTGTATAAACTAAACACTTTAGGTGTGTAAGTTTTAAATATCAAATTTCATGGATATTTTGAAATTATAAGTTAGAGCTGTAATTAAAGACGAGAAGAAATTTAACCTGTAATTAAATATCTTTGTAATTAACGTTTACGACTCAACCAAACATTAATGGCAGGATATTTTGTAGCTGTATATTTTCCATTGTTCTCGTGATTTAACTCATTCTCACCTAGCTATATCAAAGCAATTGAATGATGTTAGATGGCGTTGAACCTGGAGTTTTTGAATTTGGTATAAACTTCATGTACCATTAATAAAAATAAACTTGTAAGTTTGCGAAAAGATTGACCAGTATTAAAGAACCGTCTGTCTGGCTTCCCGAATGTACTAAATCGTACATTCTTTGCGAGGAGGGTCTTTCCATGTCCCGATGCGATGAGGAGGTGCATAAACTTGGCCCGAACCTAGTCTAATCGTTAGTGCTACGTTAGTGCTGCTCAATAAACACCAAGATTTCGTTAGTGCTACATTTTTGTGGAAGATTTAAGCCAAAATCATTGGGCGGAGCCAAGTTGACGTCAACCTGGCCCCGCCCACCATCTTACAGTCCGGCATTAACGACAAAACCTAATGCAATCGTTAGTGCTACTTTAGTGCTGGTCATTGAACTGAAAATTTTGTTATTACTTCATTTTTGTGGAAGATATAAGCCAAAATTATTAAGCGGTTGTACACGTACCGATATTGTCAGCGCAGATATCGTTGTCGGCACCAAACCAGCCAGGGTGCTTGTACACATACCGACAAAATCGTTGTCGGTAAATGAGAGGCGGGCAGTTTAGTGAGTAGTGCTGAGTTAAATATGGCTCCAGTGAGAAATAGGGGAGTTCTTTTATTGTGACTTTTCAGCTCCGGAGGAGACGACATCAAAATCGGAGAGAAAGAGAATTTTGGGGACACCCAATAGTAGTCACGAGGAATCTTGAACTCCTCCCCTGTTTTGTCCCACAAACACACTCTGTTCTCTACGGATTCTATCAAGGTCACAATGTCATATGTCGGTGGTCGCAATGATAATGTTTCTTCTCTTGTAGGTGGCTGGCGAATTTGAATTGGGCTTCGGATCCCAGCCCGGTGTTCTATTTTTACTAATTGGTTTCTCAATCTCTTCAGGTGACAGCTGCAACCATCCATATAATTATTTATATATAAGGTAGAATCGGAGCAATTAATCTATAGGAACACACACATTGATTCGTTGTTGAACATGTTGGGTCGTAAGTTATGCTTATTAGTGTATTTCATGGAAGGGAAGGATTTTATTTTTCTTGGGATAAGAAAAACAGGAGACAGTTTTATTTTTTGTAAAGAATACGATTTATTAGTTATGGTACGCTACGTTTGGGAGTTTGGACGGGGTAGAACTTTATTTTCTTGGAATAAAGAATATTGTTCTGAAGGATTTTCTTTTGTTTGAATTGTATATAATTGGGCACTGTTCATTCTCCATGGGATCAAAGGCAATAGCTAGAACTAGAACTTAATCTGGTCTTGAATTATTATTTACACGTCTACCCAAAAGTTCAGGTGGCGGCAATGGGAAAGGACACTCCGATTAGTGAACATTTATATGAATACTTATCTGAGTAACAGGCTAAGATACTTCTGTGAAAATAGGATTTCCTGACTAACTTATACAGTAAAAGCAGAGCATTAAAATCATATTGAGAAATGGCAGACTAAAATTCTAAGCATAGATAGTGCTAATTTTTTTTAGACTATAGGTAATAGCTACAAATATAGTCTTTAAATAAATTGTAAGCCATTTAAAAGTTTCACCCATGTTTTCTCTTTAACACCACATCTTACTACACGTTCGGGTTGTAAGCCTGTACTAAATACGATAATGGGTTAGGGATAAATAACCTTTAATTAAGAGTAAGTTAACCTAATTTTGCATTTAAAAAGAGTGGGAAATCATCATGGAAAATCCATTCTCACTACAGCTGACTGGGATCGAACCACGATCTCATCAGCAGTTTGGTATATTTTGAGAGTAATGCCTTAATGCACGTTATCCAAGATCCGTCAATCACCTGTTACTGCGGCTGGAGCCACGCGGCTTCAGCCGCAACAGACCGTAACACTAGCTGCATGTGACAGTCGCATAGGGTTTTTTCCAAGATGAGAATCCAGCTGCAGTTGCCAGTTGATTTTGGGATGAATTAAATTACAATGCATTCACGACCTTAGTTTATTTGGACGACAGCTCAAAATGTTACTAGAAATAATTCCTGATCCAACCCTACACCGTCACCTGGCATCTATCACTTTGGATAACTGCAATGAAAACGTATGGTAGTACAAAGCTTGTATATCGTTTTATTCCACTTAAAAAAATTACTATTCACACCCCTTTCACAAAATCTCTAAATAAAATAGCTTCAAAATGGCGGCCGACGACTTTAAACCATGTGGTTAAACGGGACGGAAACAAGTTCTTTACAATGATGCACTCACGCAGTAGAAAAAATATTTTAGTCAGTTTAATATTTCTAAATACGATAAAATACTCATAAAATAATTTATTATATGTACAAAAAATTACAGGTATTTTCTTTTTTCCAAGTAAGTGCGATGCCGGTATTAGTGTATGCACTATATTACACATCATAAATAACATTCCAAAACTGAGAATAGATCCTTTTAATTATATTTAAAAATTGTTTTGGAATGGGTAAGAAGAAAATATTAAAAGTTATGAAACGGTGTGAGAAAACTTAAGTTTATGTTCAGTACCTAAGACTCAACGCCAGTTCACCCACAGTGTACGAAGGCACGTGTCCTTAAACCATATTAAAGGCAAGAAAGAAAAGTTTAATGTTCATACCTTTGTTTCAGACTTGAAGAAAATAACCTTTAATAAACAAAATCTAGATTCCTGAATATTTAATTGTTTCGATTGGTATGAAATGATTTATTTTCAAGTCTATCGGCAAACTTAGTAGTACAACATGATTAAAACATGTCATATATTTAAGAGTATATACTCAAGATAAGAAACTAATGTCTACTGTATTCTTAAATTGTAAAGGGTCATTTCTATAATAATACAATGTCCACGTTTAGTTAATTGTTTTTATAAAAAAAAATTTTTTAATAATGTACAGTAGTTCAGTAACAATTTATGTAATTTTTGTTCTTCTTTGTTATTGTAATCTAATATTTGTGATGAGAAATTTCAATGCGTTGTAGTTCAAAAATATGACATGTATGTATAATATAAAAAATAATGTAGAATTAATAACAATTATAAGCCTATAATTCCATCTAAATGCTGTGTTTCTTTTTATGTTTGTACACAAAAAATATTTAAATTAATTAGGGGGTTGGAGAACTATTTGTGCTGATGCGCCCTTAAACACTAATTCTACTAATTATTTAAACAAATAGGAATAAAGAGGACCACTTAAAGGACATGTTTATGCATTTTCGTGGTGTAAGGATGAACAAAACATAACGATAAACTTTGGTTGAAAATAATTTCAACTTCTTCCTTAATGCAATCAAGTGAAGTGTGAAAATAAAAACTTAGACGACGTACCCACTGGCGTGAGCTCCACTAAGTTTTAAATGTGTGTTACTGCTTAGTGAGTTATGAGTGTGTGAATCATTCAAATATTTATTTATAATTCAAAATTTACTATTATTTGTTTTTTTATTTTTGCTCATGGTGAAACTTATTTGACCAAAACTTATTTCTAATGAGTAGCACAAATGGAAAACTAACGTTTGTATTAGTTTAAATAGTTAGTTATACTACTAAATGTTATAGGAATTGTCAATTGGATATAAATTTGAGTCCAAACCAATCTATGCACTTTATGTTTACTTGGCAGCAATAACTTATCACTCACAGTTCTATTTCGTTTTGTTGTGTGTTCTGTATCATCATGGTGGCCAAATATAAGTTGATGACAACTAATTATGTGATATAGCTAAACAAACTAAATATTTAATAAGCAGTGATCAACTGACGTGTCACACTCTTCGGTGGCCACATGGTAAAAGGCATCACTCTCGCAGTAGACTGGCTACCGATGACAGGTAGATCGGAGTTCAATCTCAGTCGAATGCACTGAGAGCAGTTATTCCTAAATGTTTTTCCAATTTCACGCCACCCAAATGTGGGTGCGATTCTTACAAGCTAAACCTTCCTAACCCTATCACATTAGCTTAATTAGTAGATAGGCGTATAGCCTGAACGGGTAGTAAGATGCGGTGCTAAAAACTCCTGACGTGTTGATGGTGCGGACCTAAAGCATTGTTTTGGACTATAACTTAACAATGAATACAGAACTAACTACTTTTATGGCTAAATTAGCAGCACTAACGATTTTTTTTGTTTACTGGGCAGCACAAACGTTGCACTAACGATTGCATCAGGTTTTGTCGTTAATACTGGACTGTAAGATAATGGGTGGGGCCAGGTTGACGTCAACTTGGCCCCACTCAATGATTTTGGCTTATAGCTTCCACCAAAATGTAGCATTAACGATATTTTTGTGTTTATTGAGAAGCACTAACGTAGTACTAACAATTGCACTAGGTCCGGTCGTTAGTGCTTTCATGGGTGGGGCTAAGTCTATGCACCGGTGATGAAGTGAGGGTGATAGTGAGTATGAGGGTGTTGAACCAGTAGAAACTCTTAAACCTAACAAAAGCCTGCTGACCATAGGAATTACTTCCATTTCGAGAAAAATCCCCCAGTACCAGCCGTAAATCGAACCCGGAACTTCCAGTTTAGCAACCAGGGCCTATGAGTCTATGACAGCTCACTATACTATGAGGCAGGCTTTTTATTTTCAATCAGTATTAGTAATCAATTTTATATTTAAGTCTTAGAATTAAACTCGTATTTTATCACTAGATCACGATAAAAAGGTTCTAGTAAGGTAACTTAGTGTTAAGGTTCTTCTCATTTTTATATGGAAGCCATCACGATGCAATCAGCTTAAAGTTCACTTAATTTAAGAGTTGTCCAAGGGAGAACTTTAACGTTACGGAACGTTAAGTGACGGTATCACGTGTCCTATCAAGCCATGTTGCGAGCAACTCGACAGGGCTATTTAGTACTTCATTTGTTTGTTTATGGAATGCAGATGACTTCTTAGGTAGAGTTTGCCCGCATTTCACGAACTCTAAAACGACGTAGCCTCGTCACATTTTATTTTGTAGATCAAGTAGAACATTTACTTCAAGTAATAATTGTTGCCAAATAAACGTAGCAAATGAAAACACAAATGGTTATTCATATTTTTACAAAGTTATTATTTAAAAAATAACATGGGCTACAATTGACTTTATTTTAAATTCAAGAACGATGAAAACTAAAATAAATAATTGAGAATAGCAATGGTGTAATCGTGTTGCTCATAAAGAACTAATGGCCGTTTTCAATGACTTAATCTAGGGAAATAATCAGATATTCAAGAAACAAGAAATGTAAATACATTTATCCAACCAGTTTTGCTGGACGCATGGTCTAAAAGGTGTCAATCTCATAATAGACTTGACTGTTTATGACCGGGAGACCGTAGTTCAAATCTCGGTCACGTGTAGTGAGAGTGGATTTTCCAAGAATAATTTACAAATCTTACTTTATGTAAATGCGGAGGATTTTCCTCTTTATTCTATCTTCCCTATCCCTACTCCACAGCGTTGTTAGCATTTTATGCGGGCAGCCCAAACGGTCTAGGACAACTGGGCACCACCAACAGGATGCGGCCAAATGGGCGCTTGAGAACTAGGCGTTGCGTAATATTTTTTTACTAAATATTCATTTTTTGAGTTGATTAAAAAATGCAATAACAGAGGAAATTAATTTGTGTATAAGTAGCTAGACTGGCGTGGTAGTACAGCGCTCTGATTGGCCGGATTTTGTCACGTGACCACGCCTCCTCGCTCTCTGATTGGCTGTTGGTTTTCCCCCTCCCCTTCCCCCTCCCCTTCTCTCCA
>CABFVX010006274.1:0-41701 GCA_902151425.1 Timema shepardi
TTGGTTTAGTGCCGGCATTCCTCATACTAAAACACGTGTCAATTTTCGTTGATTAATAATAATAATAATAATAATATTTAGCTCTGCGTCTTACTACCCGTTCGGGCTATACGCTTTAAGTACTAATTACGCTAATGGACTAGGAATTGGGAAGGTTGAATTATAGGAAGTGAACCCGCATTTGCGGGGAGGGAGAGTGGAAAACTATTTAGGAAAAACCACCCCCAGTTCACCCGACTGAGATTCGAACCTCGATCTCCCCGTCCTCGGTAGTTGGGCTCAACACGACTAGCGCATTAGCCAACTACGCCACCAAGGCGGGTAGTTTTCGTTGAGCTGTGAGCGTTTTGTTTTATTTTTTCCACCGTTCATTTTAGTAACTAAGATGCACAATATAAATTCAGGTAAATTCCAACATAATCAGCATAGAACATCCTGTTTTCATTATATTTTTTCTTGTAGATCAATTTTTTTTAGCACCGCATCTTACTACCCCGTTTGGCTTATACGATTATGTACTAATTACGCTAATGATTTTAGGGATTAATAAGATTATATTTACAGGGAGTGTACCCGAATTTGCGTGGAGGGAGAGTAGAAAACAATTTTGTATAAACAACCATCAGCAGACCCAACTCAAATTCGGCAGTCTTGTCTTCTTCGAGGGTAGCGTATTCGACCATGCGGTCACTGAAGTGGGTAAGATTTAATTATTTAAAATTAGGGGAGAAAAGTGGTAAAAAATATAAGCAAATGCTTACTATATTTTAACCATATGAAAATTATAGAAAAAACTTTTTCATTACATTTAAAAAAATAGAACAAAGAAACATTCCGGATGGACTTGGTGTGGCGCTCATTAGAGGGTGGGCTTCCGGAGGAAGGAACATGGAATGTTCCACGCGGTGTGGCGCTCCCTAGTGGGTGACAAACTTAAGACTTCTCAACATTTGTAGCATGTATTAGAGTATTAAGCTGGCCCACAAAAATAAAATACTTAAACTTGAAGACATAAAGTTGGTTTTACTTGAACGTGGGTCTTCGAACTATAGCAGGCGATAAGATCCTATTCAGTTGTAGTTTTCTTTTTCAAATTGTTAAATTTTATTTTTACAAACTCATAAAATTGGCATTATATATTCCAAAGCTTTTTATTGGCCAGCCAACCATGATTAAATATTTTCGCATGGGTGTTTATAGTCTTCTAGAGCTAGAATATAAATGAGGTCAAACATATATTTTGTTGTTTTAATGTGAAATGGGAGCTTGATTATTCAATTAATATGATTGCCATGAGGCGGAATACATTTGATAATACTCATAAATAACTAATATATAATCGTATTATAATAGTTAACTATTATCCTTAGTATAAAGTAACTCATTGGATGTCATATATTTTTTTTATCTATATATATACAATCACATAACTCAGAAACGCACAGTAGAGAGTGAATATGAGACAATTATCTTTTGGCCAATAAGTGTGAGTCTCTTGTGAGAAAATTATTATTATTAGCACCGTGTCTTACTACCCGTTCTGGTTATACCCACTTACGCTAATGTGTAATGGTAGGGTGATTGTGAGATGAAATGGAGGACCTACAGTTTAACGTGGAATCCAAACCACGGTGGAGGCCTGGCATTCCCCACATTCTCAAGATGTCTTGTCAGAGGTGAAGGAAGGGTTTGGTAATCAGATAAATCTGTGCCGGGACCGAGGATTGAACCCCGGCTGCCAGCACTGTGGTCTGACACCTTACCCCTAGACCGCCAGGTCACCCTCTTGTGAGAAAAAATACATTCAAACAAGTAGTTGAATGCGATTTGATAGACCGAATCATACAGTCCGGTGAGCACACAAGCAAAAATTAAGAGAAAGGATTATTTCAAAGCGATTATATCAGAATCATTGCAATAACAAATTGAAATCATGATCCCTTCAATATGATTACTCTGCAATCGCTTTAATGAATAAATTATACCCAGGATCACTTAACATTATTATTGTGGAACTGCTTCAACGAATATTTTACACCTATAATAACCCCCAATACTATTATCCTGTAACCGTTTCAATGAATAAATAACACCGGGCGTGCTTTTATTAGCGTGGGTGGAGTATTGAAAACCAACCTTGTTACAGTCATTGGAGCCCAGATCTTTTTTGCTATCGACATTTCAAAATATTGTAAGATTGTCAACCAGTCAATCTTGTGTCAATTTTCAGTCGGGTTGTATAAGAAAACTATATCGTAATTAACAGTCAATATTTGTGCCTTCTGAACGCGCACATATATCAAATAATATTTGAGTGTGATCAATAGAACCTTTATCGGTTATAATCTGTAATATTATAAGAAATGTAAATAGTTATATATATATAGTTATATATATATATAAATATATATATTTGGCACCACGTCTTACTACTCGTTCGGGTTAAACGCCCAAGTACAATTCTGAAAATTGAAAAATGACAGATGGACACGTTAGCTCATGATCTTAATACAATCACACATTTGTAGCCGACGATTTCCGCACGTCCATCATAGACTCTGTCTAAAAATATGAGTGAAGAATGAGCCTGGATACGGGATAGCTCAGTGGTTAAAGCAGTGGCGTACTAAGTCAAAGATCTCGGGTTTCGATTTTTTCAATTTTCAGAATATGATATCTAGATGAAGTAATCCTCACTTAAAAGCTTAAATAATAGTTTTGGATATTTTATTCGCTCATGTAATAATTACACTTATGTTCTTAGAGATTGATAAGGTTATATTCATAAAATAAAGGATACTTATTTCTTTGTGCTATATTTATAGGACGTGTACCCGCATTTGCCCGGAGGGATAAGAAAAATCCTTTCAACAAAATCCACCCTCAGTACATCCGACTGAGATTCGAACCTCGATCTCTCCGTCATCGGTAGTCTAGTCTAATACGAGAGTCGTTAGACCATGTGACCAACGAAGCTAGTTTTAGTATAATATTCTAGGAAAGATTGATTTTAAGGGAGAAATACTAGATTTACAGATACAAAAATCAAATCAAAAGTTAAGAGGAGACACAATGAACGATCGTGAGTACTTTTACAGGATATTAATTCAATCAGAATTCAAAAAGGTTGCCAACCTCTGCCTTAAACCATTCCACCCTAAAAATGGAATAGCTGCACTATTGTTTATAGGTGAAAAAGGTAATATTTAGAGCAAATGAACCCACATTGGCGTGCAGGGAGAATGTAGCATTATTTAGGAGATAAACACTCTCGGTAAGCCCGGCTGGGATTCCAACCCCTACCCCCTGACCATAACCAGTTAAACTACTTTAACTAGTACATTATACCTTAACTCAGTTGGTAGCGTGCCGGACTAGTAAGTTAAGTCTCTTAGGTTCAATTTCCTACATCGCCGAAAAATGTTTTATTGGGGGAATATAAGTTTAACCTTTTCACAGTGATGAATTAACGGGTGGGGGGCTAGACGTTGTGTCTATTCTATTTTTGAGTTATTTAATAATTTGGTCTGGACAGTGCATGTTAAATAAGCTTACCTTTTTTTTACCACCATGGCTTGTTACCTGTTCAGGTTATACACATATATAGTAATCATGATGATAGTTTTAGGGATGATTAAGGTAGAACTTGGATAAAGTGTACCAGCATTTGCGTAGAGGGAGAGTGAATAAAACACCCCTAGTACCGTTATTTGAACCACGATCTCGTCATCGTCGTTCTAGTTTATTGTGAGAGTGACAACTAAGCAGTTTTTTTTAATAAAATTTAAAAAATATATGAGCTAGACGTTTAGTCCACGTTACCGGGTGCTATATGGTCATAATGTCCACGTGCCCGGGTGTTATACGATCCTAATGTCCGCTTGCCCGGGTGTTATATGGTCCTAATGTCCGCGTGCCCGGGTGTTATATGGTCCTAATGTCCACGTGCCCGGGTGTTATATGATCCTAATGTCCACGTGCCCGGGTGTTATATGATCCTAATGTCCACGTGCCCGGGTGTTATATGGTCCTAATGTCCGCGTGCCTTGGTGTTATATGGTCCTAATGTCTGCGTGCCCAGGTGTTATATGGTCCTAATGTCCACGTGCCCGGGTGTTATATGGTCCTAATGTCTGCGTGCCCGGGTGTTATATGGTCCTAATGTCCGCTTGCCCGGGTGTTATATGGTCCTAATGTCCACGTGCCCGGGTGTTATATGATCCTAATGTCCACGTGCCCGGGTGTTATATGGTCCTAATGTCCACGTGCCCGGGTGTTATATGGTCCTAATGTCCACGTGCCCGGGTGTTATATGGTCCTAATGTCCATAACGTGACGGACGTGAGAGAAAAGGAAGTCTTCTTGACGTTCACCCTATGGTCCACCATATGTTGTCGCTGTTCTACCACATGGCTGTATGTGAAATTTGCCCGCCATCTCTCACAGCGTCATACGCACACACGTGTACTTTGCGAAGTGTTCAGGGGTCATGACGTCACAAACAACCCTTCCTCCCCCCCCAATCCTCCTTTTAAAGGGTCCACCATATCGTAGCACTGAGGCGCGGTGCAGAACTTCTAGAAGCTCCGGCTTATTTAATCAATTATTTATTTTAAAATATTATTCATGCCTAGTTGGAGGGGAAAGATATTCATATAGAATTTAAAACACACCCTCGGTGGTCACATGGCTTAAGGCACCGCTCTCGTAGTGAGTTTGATTGGCTATGACGGGGGGGTTGAGGTTAAAATCTCCGCCGTGCCTATTTTACAAAATGGGCATCAACTCTCCCTTCGCGCAAATGCGGGTACTATTCTTATAAATATAGCCCTACTAATCCCTAAAAACCATAAGCTTAATTAGTGCATAAGCGAATAACCCGGACGGGTAGTAAGACGTGATGCTAAAAAACAATTTACCACCTTGCATTTTATGTTTAATAATTTTACAGAAAATATCATTTAAAATATTAAGACTAGTAATTTTTTTTCTAAAAGTTTGTCGTGAAATGTATCATGTATGAGATTAAAGTAGATGGTTAGAAACATAAATCCAACCTTCCTAAAACAAATACACTTTTTTTTTAACGGGGTTGACTCGCTTCAGTAGCTGCATGGTCTAAGGAGTTACTCTCACAATAATTAGACTGTCGATGATAGTGAAGTCAGGGGTTTGAAGCCAAGTTGAGGGGAATACAGCCACCGAAACAGATTTTTTATGTTTATTGCAAAAAAAAGTTATAATTTTCTGAAAAATACTCCAAATATCATTATTATTAGCACCGCGTCTTACTACCCCTTCGGGTTATACGCACTTACGCTAATGTGTAATGGTAGGGTGATTGTGAGATGAAATGGAGGACCTACAGTTTAACGTGGAATCCGAACCACGGTGGAGGCCTGGCATTCCACACATTCACAAGATGTCTTGTCAGAGGGGAAGGAAGGGTTTGGTAATCAGATAAATCTCTGCCGGGACCGAGGATTGAACCCCGGCCGCCGGCACAACTCCAAATATCCATTCGTAAGAAAATCAAGGTATGATACTAACCATTCCTTAGATTAAATCGGTTATTACTTTGATTGAAAAAGTGCTTTTAATACACTATATTACCCGATTTATCATTCATTTTGTATTTAAAACGCAATGATTTGTTAATAATTTTGATTCCCATTAATTAAAATAAACTTATACAAACTCAACACACGAATAATATTCAAATGTTTGTCAAAACACTATGGATGAAATAAGTTTTTAAATATCCACACTGCTAGATGAGTGGAGTAAATGTAGAGCTAATCTCTTCTGTTTTGACAGTGATTGGAGGTAAAGGTTCTAGTCTTGGCCATATGTTCTTAAAGTCCCACCTAAATTAAGTTATGCTCTGCCTTTACGCAAATGCAGGTATATATCCTCTAAAGTCTACTTTCTTCACCCTTAACCCGTCAATGTAATTAATAGCTGATATTCCGCATGGGTAGGGGGTGAAAAAAAATTGCTAATATAATTTTTTCAGTTATTTGACACTTAAGTGAATAGTGAAATTTTGTGTAAAAAAGTGTTTACAAACACACATAACAAGAAACTACATAGTGTCAGCCACACACTACGTAGGAATTGTTTAACGAAGACGATTATGGGGGAAAAGAGAGAGGGGGAAAGAGGAAGAACAAGGTTTGGAATACTAACAGATATTAAGAAAGGAAGATGCTACAAAAAGATGTTAGAGGACGCTCAGGATCAAGGGAAATGGAAGATGCCCGTCCAGTTGACCTGTCTCAGGATAGATTCACAGAAAAAGGAGTAAGTGTCAGCCATACCGACCGAGTGGCTGCGATATGTTGGTGAAGATAGTGCAAACTTCTACGGATAGAGAGTGTCGTGTGGCCAGCACAACGAACCCTCCGGCTTTTAATCTCAGTTTTCTAGACCAGAGCTGATACTTTAAAAAAAACATGTAAATCCAGTTCCAGACTCACCGTTTCACAGAAAATCTATAAACGTGCTTAAAACACACATAATTGTAAATATAACATTATGTTTAGTGACTATTCACGAATGCACGCATAATTTAACAGAGCCATCTATGTGTCTACCGTAGGGGGTCTATGTTTTCTTATACTCAAGTGTACATAAGATTGGTAGTAAACCCTAATCCAAGCTTCATCAATCTTTTTATTATTATTTATTATTATTATTATTAGCACCGCGTCTTACTAGCCGTTCGGGTTATTCGCACTCACGCTAATGTGTAATGGTAGGGTGATTGTGAGATGGAATGGAGGACCTACAGTTTAACGTGGAATCCGAACCACGGTGGAAGGCCTGGCATTCCCCGCACTCACAAGATGTCTTGTCAGAGGTGAAGGAATGGTTTGGTAATCAGATAAATCTTTGCTGGGACCGAGGATTGAACCCCGGCCGTCAGCATAGAAGTCTGACACCTTACCCATAGACCGCCAGGTCACCGATATCAATCTTTTTCTTAACCAACCATTTTCATTTTGATAAAAAAAACCTCACTTGTTTAAAAAAAAAGTTATTTCTTCATTTATTATTTTTCTAGAATCTACACTAACAATTTATTAGTTCAAATTGATGATTCTAATAGTCTCATATTTCTTATGAAGGAATCTCAAACCGATATATATATATATATATATATATGTGTGTGTGTGTGTCTTTCTAAAAAATATCCACTCGTGTTCATCCATTTCTACCAAGACGCAGAAGCGGTTTCATCAAAGGAAAAAAAAAAAACTAATCAAAAGATTCTTCTTCTGTAACCAAGATTGTTACTCACAGGTTTCTTGTTACACAGCCCCAATTACGTATTCTGGAGGAATTGAAGTCTATTTTGATTGGGGTATTTAAGGTGGTGTTACACCCTCTCTGAATCCTTTTACTTACGACCTTAACAAGTAAAAAAAAAGGAACGGGAGTAAGCTATGGAACAAGTGACGAGGGAAATTATTAGCAATATTTAAAAGCAACAATATGAACGTTTTATTAAAAAAACAATGACAATAGAGCAGAAAACTATACAAGGTCTCATTAAATCAAACTGAGATATGTTGAAAAATAAAACAAATAGATAATAACTTCATATCTTTAAATTGCGCAGATAATATAAGAGAGAGTTATAAACTGGTAATATTCCCAATATTCAAAGGGGTCAGTCTGTCTCAGAACAACATTACGGGTTAAATTTAATACAATAAATCAAAGATATTTATATTCATCAGGATAATACACAAAGACCAATAAGGACCTAATGGGCACCTTCTAAATGATAAATTGTCTTTTTCATATTATTATTATTATTTTATTATTATTATCAGCACCGCCTCTTACTACCCGTTCGGGTTACACGCACTTACGCTAATGTGTAATGGTAGGGTGATTGTGAGATGAAATAGAGGACCTACAGTTAAACGTGGAATCCGAACCACGGTGAGAGGCCTGGTATTCCCCATATTCACAAGACGTCTTGTCAGAGGTGAAGGAAGTGTTTGGTAATCAGATAAATCTTTGTCGCGACCGAGGATTGAACCCTGGACCCCCAACACAGAAGTCTGACACCTTACCCCTAGACCGCCAGCTCACCTTTTTTCATATCAACGAACAAAGACTTCAACACGTTAACTTTACAAGTTAACTCTCAAAAGAGGAAACATTAAAATACGTGATAGTTTGGCTAACAAATTTTAGTCAAACTCCCCCGGGTCTATCAGATCTTGACACAATATTAGGAAATGAAAACTATAACCTTTTTAGTAAATAATAATGAAAATATCGTATTAGAAGCAAGTCTTAGAAAAAAAGATTATAAAATGTACAACATTAATTAATCTCATAATTAATCAAAGTGATCAGAAAATTACGTTATATTAAATTATATTTCAATATGCAAACAAAATAAGAAACGATATGTTGTAGTTTACAAAACAATTACTATTATTCACAATATCAATACAATTTACATTTAATTGTTTAATTCCAAGTCAATTCATAATTGTGGCTATTTAAAGATTTAATACTAAAAAAAAAGAGACTCTAGCGCCCAAACCCGCCTCGGTGGCGTAGTTGGCTAACGCGCTTCTCGTGTTGATCCCGACTGCTGAGGATGGGGAGATCGAGGTTCGAATCTCGGTCGGGTGAACTGGGAGTGGTTTTTCCTAAATGGTTATCCACTCTCCCTCCACGCAAATGCGGGTTCACTTCCTCTAATTCAACCTTCCCAATTCCTAATCCATTAAGCGTAATTAGTACTTAAAGTGTATAACCCGAACGGGTAGTAAGACGTGGTGCTAAATATTATTAATATATTCTAGCGCCCAAGTGGCAACAGACAAAATATAGAGCCTCATTTCAACTTTAATAATTTGGAAAAATTTAATAGATTTTGACAATAGAATATTTACGTCTAACATGGCTAACTCTTAACAGCTACAATTAAATCAGAGTCCAATAAATAAATCACCGTGGTTACGATTCTGATGAATATATATTATATAAATGTTTATCCTGACATTGTCTAGGTCCAGGACAATGTTCCTCTGTCAATCGATGAAATATAACAGTCGGTTCAGCATTCACGCACATCACAATATATAGTGGGTTTCATCGCAATAGAATCAAGGAGGGAGAATTGAACACACGCTCGGTGACGTCAATGCGGCTTTTTTTGGATACTCATGTAGACTGTTGATAATGCTCCATCAGACTTCCAACCGTTTCTTCAATCACCTGATGTTTTGATAGTAGTTCATCTTTCTACCATCAGAAGGCAGGTGAATAGGTGAGAAGTCTTTCTCTATCCGGGTTAAATCTTGGCCGGCCCATTATGTGTCGGTAAGACCAGGACGGAGTGGACATCTTGTTGGAACATCTTAGCTCGCTCGGCCCACTCGTCAATCTAGGATGGTAGGTGTAGGCCAGTCTTGGTGGTTTCTAGTTTCAGAAGATTCAATCGGTAAGTACATAAACAGTTATTGAAATTGATTATGTAGATAGAACAATATTTTATAATTGTTTTTTAGGTGACCTGGTGGTCTAGGGGTATGGTGTCAGACTTCTGTGCTGGCGACCGGGGTTCAATCCTCGGTCCCGGCATAGATTTATCTGATTACCAAACCCTTCCTTCACCTCTGACAAGACATCTTGTGAATGTGGGGAATGCCAGGCCTCCTCCGTGGTTCGGATTCCACGTTAATCTGTAGGTCCTCCATTTCATCTCTCCATCACCCTACTATAACACATTAGCGTAAGTGCGTATAACCCGAACGGGTAGTAAGACGCGGTGCTAACAATAATAATAATAATAATAATAATAATACAATTGTTTTATTATGTCGTATCAACCTACAGGAACGACAATAGAGAATAATACTATCGTAGGAATTCTATTCGTTTCAGTCTACATGGAGTGGGTAGTATGAATTACAGAGAGCTATGCGTAAATATAAGCATGGGGCGGGTCCCATTGTAACATACAGCAATGTAATGTTACAGTGGGATGTAGGGGGACGCGAGAAAAAGCCAGTGATTTTGCAGTTTTTATGGCGAAACATTTTCTTTTGGCCAACATAAATAAAATATTGCTCTGGTAAAAACATAGAATTCAATTTTCTTTACATGTTGATATCAACAGTTGTTTAATATCTGTCATGAACATAGCGGCATTAGAAGAAAAACTTTGTAAATGAAGATAAAATGATGTCATTAAATTCTAGAACCTCCTTAATAAATAAATAAATATATATATACAATAAGTTTTTAGGTCGAAGAAAATCAAATTTTATGTTTGTACTGGAGCAAAAGTTTTATTTATTTTGGCAAAAGAAAATAGTTTTTCCATAAAAAAAACCCTGCAAAAACACTGGGATTTTTCTAG
The DNA here is from genome assembly GCA_902151425.1 of Timema shepardi. NCBI lineage: Eukaryota > Metazoa > Arthropoda > Insecta > Phasmatodea > Timematidae > Timema > Timema shepardi. Next base: position 10,397 of record CABFVX010006274.1, read on the forward strand.
CTTACCCTTCTATCCCACTGACGCGAGTACTTTATTATATATTTATATATAGAGAGAGAGTCTTGGAAACTAAACATTCGATAACTCGACATTCCGTGTAACTCGACACGCGCACGTGCTCATAGTTGTTAGTGCCAGTCATCACAATCCAAGGTAATCAAAGTGTATAACCTCTCAGTTTGTTTGTGTAACCCGAGTGAAACAATTATGCTGTGGTTTTTTTTTACAAGTGATGTGTTTGTTAGGGTTCCAATTCAGTAATGTGTCATTCGAATCAATACACTATTATAATTATGTATAGGACTGTACTACATTTCTGTTTATACACCATTAGATTGACACGTAATATACTGTACTATATGTATATTACTGTTACTGTACTGTGATTCGCATCTTATGCAAGATCATTCGTTAAACTCGACATTTTAATAACTCAACACCATTTCATTCCACATTAGGTCGAGTTTCCGAGACTTTACTGTACTTTTTAAACACAATGCCTACAAACTAACTTAACAATGGCTCCACACCCCATCCTAATATTAGGACGAACCCGCCTACAAATCTTAATAATATATAAAAATTAGTTGGTGTTTATTAGGCTTTCGCGCAATAACTACTAAACCGATTATGACGAAATCTTACATGGACGCAGATTGGATGAACGGTTAGCATATAGGATAGTTAAAATATACATCCATTCATTTCGTTCCAAGATGGCGGTTACAAAGACATATTTTTTTGGCCTTTTATGCCTGGCACGCCACGAAATTCACTTGGTGTGCCACGAAATTCGCTAAGATTGACAAGAAATTCCGATACTATATAATTGTTGATAATAATCAGTTTAAAAAATAGTTTATTTCTAATCATTTTTATAGGATTTTTTTTAAACAATTTATTTTCCAGATAATTTAATATCTTCCATTAAAAATGATTTGGAATTTTTAATGATAAAATTGAGATTACAATTCTCAATCAAAATTTCAATTCATGGTCAGTGTGAAGACAACACACGTATTTTCTGTTAGATTGAGAGAAGTCAGTTCGCGCATGCACAAGACTATAAAACTCATGATAGTGTGCTTGTGAGGACTCGTGACAAATAATAGTGTGCCATGAGACTCGCGACAAATAATAGTGTGCTATGATGACTCGCGATAAATAATAGTGTGCCATGATTACTCGCGACAAATAATAGTGTGCCATGATGACTCGCGACAAATAATAGTGTGCCATGATGACTCGCGACAAATAATAGTGTGCTATGATGACTCGCGACAAATAATAGTGTGCTATGATGACTCACGATAAATAATAGTGTGCCATGATGACTCGCGACAAATAATAGTGTGCCATGATGACTCACGACAAATAATAGTGTGCTATGATGACTCACGATAAATAATAGTGTGCCATGATGACTCACGACAAATAATAGTGTGCCATGATGACTCACGATAAATAATAGTGTGTCATGATGACTCGCGACAAATAATAGTGTGCCATGATGACTCACGACAAATAATAGTGTGCTATGATGACTCACGATAAATAATAATGTGCCATGATGACTCGCGACAAATAATAGTGTGTCATGATGACTCACGACAAATAATAGTGTGCTATGATGACTCACGATAAATAATAGTGTGCCATGATGACTCGCGACAAATAATAGTGTGCTATGATGACTCGCGACAAACAATAGTGTGCTATGATGACTCGCGACAAATAATAGTGTGCTATGATGACTCACGACAAATAATAGTGTGCCATGATGACTCACGATAAATAATAGTGTGCTATGATGACTAGCGACAAACAATAGTGTGCTATGATGACTCGCGACAAATAATAGTGTGCTATGATGACTCGCGACAAATAATAGTGTGCTATGATGACTCACGACAAATAATAGTGTGCCATGATGACTCACGACAAATAATAGTGTACCACGAGAAAAGAATAGAGGTTGTGAGCATCACTAATGAATGTACAGTGTCCAACTCTTCTTTCTACAAGACTGGCAGCTCTTCCCTGGAGATAACAAAAGAAGGAGATTACCATTGAATCTAAGAATAGATGGACACCAGAGACAGGAAGGAAGAGGGATTGAGACGCAGGGGAGGTAAGGACAGCGTTCTTCAGACAGGCCTTTCACACACCTGGAGAGCCGGGAAAACACAGGGAGTGTCACACAACTAGGAAACCCGGAAAACACAGGGAGTGTCACACAACTAGGGAACCCGGAAAACACAGGGAGTGTCACACAACTAGGGAACCCGGAAAACACAGGGAGTGTCACACACCTGGAGAGTTAGGAAAACACAGGAGTGTCACACAACTAGGGAACCCGGAAAACACAGGGAGTGTCACACAACTAGGAAACCTGGAAAACACAGGGAGTGTCACACAACTAGGAAACCCGGAAAACACAGGGAATATCACACACCTGGAGAGCTAGGAAAACACAGGAGTGTCACACAACTAGGAAACCTGGAAAACACAGGGAGTGTCACACACCTGGAGAGCTAGGAAAACACAGGGAGTTTCACACAACTAGGGAACCCGGAAGACACAGGGAGTGTCACACAACTAGGAAACCCAGAAAACACAGGGAATATCACACACCTGGAGAGCTAGGAAAACACAGGGAGTTTCACAATAATATATAAAAAACTTGATTATTGGGGAATTCTGGAGATTAAACTGCAAGGACCAAAATCGAGGGAAGAAGTTAACACCGGCTTGAACTCTGAAATAGCTCTCATACATTTAATAACAGGACTTACAAACTAACTTAACCTACTTGGTGATCTGGTGGTCTAGGGGTAAGGTGTCGGACTTCTGTCCTGGGCGTCCGGGGTTCAATCCTCGGTCCTGGCAAAGATTTATCTGATTACCAAACCCTTCCTTCACCTCTGAAAAGACATCTTGTGAATGTGAGGAATGCCAGGCCTCCACCGTGGTTCGGATTCCACGTTAACCTGTAGGTCCTCCATTTCATCTCACAATCACCCTACCATTACACATTAGCGTAAGTGCGTATAACCCGAACGGGTAGAAAGACGTGGTGCTAATAATAATAATAATAATAATAATAATAATAATAATAATAATAATAATAATCATAAATTAACCTAATACATCAAGACTTGTACTACACAATCATCCAAATCCCCTAGATATTTCGTTTATCGGATAGTAAGACTTACAAACTAACTTAATCTAAATTTTAGATATTCACTAATGGGATAGTAGTAAAAATCTCGTAAACAAGTAGTAGGTATCCACCAGGAATCGAATGAGCGTCCCCTAGACGGGTGTGTCACCCACTCTACCCGATGAGCCACTGGGGGTGGTTCTCATATTGTAAGGAAATCACCGAGAAGAACAATAATCTGAAATATAACTCTTTTTTTTATTTCTGCGGGGAGTGGTGGAAATTGGTTTTCGAATTTGGTGAAGGGGGGTAGGGGGATGGGGTACAGGGTTGGTAAATACGCTGCCAGGTCTGAGACCAATAAATATATGTAGGGGGTAGAGAAGAGGGGAGAATGGGAGGCACAAAAAGTGGTTCAAAAAAAGAACTCGTTCTCGGATTCAAAAAGAAGGACTTGCACAACCCGAAAGAGAACTGAAAAACAAAGGGTTTGAAAAAAAAACTTTCTTTACTTTCCACGCTGTACTTTTGCTTACACTTTTTTCTTTCTCTCTATCTATTTATCTCTCTTCCTCTCTCTCTCTCTCCGAGTGAAGATACAGTTTCTCATCAGTGACGTTCGATGAAGAAAGGTGTGATCTAATTTACGAGTTGCAATTTGTCACGCTAGCCCTTCTATTGACCATATTCAACTTTCTTTCAATGTCATCAAGTTTGATAAAAAAAAAACCAATATCAAATCCGTGAGAAACTTTTTCGGTCTTGAAAAGGGCAAGGTTCAGAAAGAGTTTGGTCTGGGATCAGAAATGATTTTGTCGCCACCCACCCTCTCCTCTTTTATAAATCAAAAAAATACTTCCGAAAAAGGCACCCTTCACGCGTATGAGGTGATTTGATCCTGTGTAGGTGAAATTGCGTAGGAGTTGCAACGCACTCACTCGAGAGAGAAGTTTGAGTTGTGACCCACTCACTCACTCGAGAGAGAAGTTTGAGTTGTGACCCACTCAATCGAGAGATAAGTTTGAATTGTGACCCACGCACTCACTCGAGAGATAAGTTTGAGTTGCGATCCACGCACTCACTCGAGAGATAAGTTTGAATTGTGACCCACGCACTCACTCGAGAGATAAGTTTGAGTTGAGACCCACTCACTCACTCGAGAGATAAGTTTGAGTTGCGACCCACTCACTCGAGAGATAAGTTTGAGTTGAGACCCACGCACTCACTCGAGAGATAAGTTTGAGTTGTGACCCACTCACTCGAGAGATAAGTTTGAGTTGTGACCCACTCACTCGAGAGATAAGTTTGAGTTGTGACCCACTAACTCGAGATATAAGTTTGAGTTGAGACCCACGCACTCACTCGAGAGATAAGTTTGAGTTGTGACCCACTCACTCACTCGAGGGATAAGTTTGAGTTGTGACCCACTCACTCACTCGAGGGATAAGTGTGAGTTGCGACCCACTCACTCAAGAGATAAGTTTGAGTTGTGACCCACTCACTCACTCGAGGGATAAGTTTGAGCTGTGACGCAATCACTCGAGAGATAAGTTTGAGTTGTGACGCACTCACTCGAGAGATAAGTTTGAGTTGTGACGCACTCTCTCGAGAGATAAGTTTGAGTTGTGACGCACTCACTCGAGAGATAAGTTTGAGCTGTGACCCACTCACTCGAGAGATAAGTTTGAGTTGTGACGCACTCACTCGAGAGATAAGTTTGAGTTGTGACGCACTCACTCGAGAGATAAGTTTGAGTTGTGACGCACTCACTCGAGAGATAAGTTTGAGTTGTGACGCACTCACTCGAGAGATAAGTTTGAGCTGTGACGCACTCACTCAAGAGATAAGTTTGAGTTGTGACCCTCTCACTCAAGAGATAAGTTTGAGCTGTGACGCACTCACTCGAGGGATAAGTTTGAGTTGTGACCCACTCACTCAAGAGATAAGTTTGAGCTGTGACGCACTCACTCGAGGGATAAGTTTGAGTTGTGACGCACTCACTCGAGAGATAAGTTTGAGTTGAGACCCACTCACTCAAGAGATAAGTTTGAGTTGTGACCCTCTCACTCAAGAGATAAGTTTGAGCTGTGACGCACTCTCTCGAGGGATAAGTTTGAGTTGTGACGCACTCACTCGAGAGATAAGTTTGAGTTGTGACGCACTCACTCGAGGGATAAGTTTGAATTGTGACGCACTCACTCGAGGGATAAGTTTGAGTTGTGACGCACTCACTCGAGAGATAAGTTTGAGTTGTGACCCACTCACTCGAGAGATAAGTTTGGGTTGTGACCCACTCACTCAAGAGATAAGTTTGAGTTGTGACGCACTCTCTCGAGAGATAAGTTTGAGTTGTGACGCACTCACTCGAGAGATAAGTTTGAGTTGTGACCTACTCACTCGAGATATAAGTTTGAGTTGTGACGCACTCACTCGAGAGATAAGTTTGAGTTGTGACCCACTCACTCGAGAGATAAGTTTGAGCTGTGACCCACTCACTCGAGAGATAAGTTTGAGTTGTGACGCACTCACTCGAGAAAATAAGTTTGAGTTGTGACGCACTCACTCGAGAGATAAGTTTGAATTGTGACCCACTCACTCGAGGGATAAGTTTGAGTTGTGACGCACTCACTTGAGAGATAAGTTTGAGTTGTGACCCACTCACTCGAGAGATAAGTTTGAGTTGTGACCCATTCACTCAAGAGATAAGTTTGAGTTGTGACGCACTCACTCGAGAGATAAGTGCTAGTTGTGACCCACTCACTCACTCGAGGGATAAGTTTGAGTTGCGACCCACGCACTCACTCGAGAGATAAGTTTGAGCTGTGACTCACTCACTCGAGGGATAAGTTTGAATTGTGACCCACTCACTCGAGAGATAAGTTTGAGTTGTGACCCACTCACTCGAGAGATAAGTTTGAGTTGTGATCCACTCACTCGAGAGAGAAGTTTGACTTGTGACCCACTCACTCGAGAGAGAAGTTTGAGTTGTGACCCACTCACTCAAGAGATAAGTTTGAGTTGTGACCCACTCACTCTAGAGAGAAGTTTGAGTTGTGACCCACTCACTCAAGAGATAAGTTTGAGTTGTGACCCACTCACTCGAGAGAGAAGTTTGAGTTGTGAACCCACTCACTCGAGAGAGAAGTTTGAGTTGTGACCCACTCACTAATCCAAGTGTCCTGGGTTCGACTCATGTGTTTAGGTGTCTTTTTTTAATTCAAGAATATAAAGAGTCTCTTGATGGGTATAAAGTGAGTACATAGTCTAAATGTCAATTCTTGCTTAGGTGGTCGCATGGTCCAAGGCGGGGGTTTCCAGCTATCGGCCGACGATGCCTTTTTATGTGGCCCGTAAAGTTTCTTGGAAAGCTTACTCGCTGAAGTAAAATTGATATTTTTGCTGAAAAACAGAATTTTTGATTTGAGTGGGGGAAAAAAATCCCCGAAAGTTCCAATGGATATAAATGTATAATTTCTTGTTTACTTCCGCTGTATTATATTGACTTATCAGAGAAAGTGTATCTGATTGGTAAAATTATCTTAGTACGGAGTTAATTAAACAAGTCTAAACTACCATTTCTTATTTCATTCAATTATTACATTAGGATCTGATTAATTCAGCATAGATTAATTCGAAAAATTGGATAGTTCGAATCCCCATGAAATTCCTATTTAAATCAATGGAAGCAAATAGCATCTAATTAGAAAGTTATAAATAAGTATTTGGATAGTTCGAAGCCTATAAAATATTTTGTTTATATTTTCGAGTTAATACTTTAACTTGAACTTCAGGACAGTTATTCAATGACCCCATATTGCAAGAACTTCAAATAAAGCTAAGAGTTATTGAAGGATAATATTTATTATTTTTTAGCACCGCGTCTAACTATCCGTTCGGGTTATACGCTTTAAGTACTAATTACTCTTAATGGATTAGGAATTGGGAAGGTTGAATTAGAGGAAGTGAACCCGCATTTGCGTGGAGGGAGGGTGGAAAACCATTTAGGAAGAACCATCCCCAGTTCACCCTACTGAGATTCGAACCTCAATCTCCTCGTCCTCAGCAGTCGGGATCAACACGACTAGCGCGTTAGCCAACTACGCCACTTGAAGCATAGTAGAAATTATGGAAAATCTGAGAAGATTGTTTCACTGAATCCTAACCGGACCTAAAATAAAAAATTTTTTCTATGCAATCAGTGAACTCAGAGATGTTGTTTATTGCGCCAAAATAAACAATTACAACGAAACAAGATAACTAACTTTTACCAACATAATATAATTTAATTTTAAAAACTGATTTAAATATGTAATTTTCGTATGCTAATTTTTTTTTACGAGTTTTTGTATTTTGTGTTTAAATTTTTCTTCCTTTTTCATGTATGTGATTGTGTTTTTTTTTACATATCATATATAACATGTGTGTATAAATGAAGCATATTTTGAGGTTATTAATTTATTGTGTACCAGCTACGTAGATAATAATAAAAATGGTTAATTGAAATCCAGGGTATTTAAAATTTCTTTATATATTTCTTGGACTTCGAATTTAAAATGTTTTTCTGTAAATACTGTACCTGTTCTTGTTTACGCATAACTTTACCAAAACTAGGTGATTATGATGCCCGTAGATTCGTGAATTTAGTTTTGGATCTAAAGCACTTTTAAGTTGAAAGCCCCTGGTCTAAAACATCAACCTCGCAATATGCCAGACATCCGATGATGGAAAAATCGAGGTTCGAACCCCAGTCAGGTTTACTGGGGTTGGTTTTTCATCCAAATATTTTTTTCCCTATCTCTCTACACAAATGGGGGTACACTTAACCTAAATCCAACTTTCATCATTCCATAACACATTAGAGTGAGTATTGTAATTATATACATAGGAGCCTGAGATATAGCCCTAACGGGTAGTATGACGCTGTGAAATAAAGTAATACATCTGGTTTCCCGATGAAGATAAGGGCCGGGCTTAAATCCTGGACAGGTGTGTTGAGGTTTGTCTTTCCTATATGGTTTTCTCACTTCCCTCTTTAGGCAAATTCATGTACATTTTGTCCAAACTTGACCTTCTCATCGAAATCACATTAGATTAATTAATAAATATGAGTGTAGCCTGACTGGGTGCTTAGCAACGGGAGGAAAAACCCACTAAAGGGTATCTCTAAATCAATTGCGTTGCGTGAAAGCGTGGTTGAGAAAAAAAGCTATAATTTAGAGGAAGTGTACCCAAATTTGCGTGGGCGGAGAATTGAAAACCATCTAGTAAAAACGACCTTCAGTAAAACCAGTTGGGACTCGAACTCAAACTTCCTTGCCGTTGTAAAAACTAGACAAAACAAAACCGAGGCCTTAGTTAATGTCTCCAAGGGCTATCGAAAAAATAATCGGCATAAATTGAACAAAACATAGAAGCCTCAGTATTCCCAGTTTACTTAATTCTGAATAAATGTAAAGAACAAAAATTCAGCAGCGCAGTTGATGCGTCTTGGCGCCTATCCTATCGAAGTTTTAAGAAGTGGGTGGTAGGGTAACGTCGGGCAAGTTGACTCTGTGGAGAGCTTGTAAAATACGACGTAAGAGATCGCTCTAGCGTCTGGCCGGCTGCCAAATAGACAGTAATACGAGATTCCCCCCCCCTTCTGGAAGTCATACTTTCAACACGAGGGACAGCCGGCCCCGTGGCTTAGTGGTCAATGCCCCTGACTACGAGCCTAGGGATTCCGGGTTCGATTCTTAGCTGGTAGTGGAGGATTTTTCTCGAAAGGGGAAATACCCCAATGGTAGCCGGGTTTGGTTGGTTAGGCTGAAGTTAGGTTTAACTGTTATCAACTGGTTTCCCACCCTCATTCTCGCTATCACCATCACCTCATCTAATCGGGACATGGAAAGGATGTACGATTAGTACATTCGGGCGTCCTCTGGACAACGGTACATTAGTACGGACTGATCTTACCACGGCTACTCTACGAAGGATGTAACTCAGACGCGCAATATATGAACTGAACACGAAAGCTACCCGCCTCAGTGGTCGTATGGTCTAATACGTCATTCTTGCAGTAGATTGGACTGACAAATACGGGAAGGTGGGGGGTTGGAATTCTTGTCGGGTGTACTGAGGTTTTTTTTCCTAAATGGTTTCCCACTCACCTTCCCCGAAAATGCGGGTTGATTATCTATATAGCACTTCCTTCCACATCCTCACCTCATTAAAGTAAAATTTGAATAGGTGATCAAAAAAATCTCAACTAATTAAGCTAATGTGTTTGGGATGAGGAATAATTAATTAAAAGAAAATATATCAGAATTTTAATGGTGGAGGAGCGATAAATCACTTAAGGAAAACCATTCTCAATAAACCCGACCAGCATTCGAACCCCGATCTCCCTGCAATTGGCAGTCTAGTCTATTACGAGAGTAACGCCTTAGACTATTTCTACCGCTGAAGCGTGTTTTTTTAAATCAGTTGATATTAATAAATGGTTGAAGATAAATAATGAAGTTTTTATGTTTTCTTACAGCATCATATTTTGATTTCAAATAATTCTTATAGTTCCTTCGATGGCCGTATCATCTAAGTCGTCACTTTTGTGTTAGACTAGACTGTTGATTGTTGATCACAGAGATATCGGGGCCTTGAATCTTGATCGAGAGTATCGAGGCTTTTTCGAAAATCGTGTTCCACTCACTCTCCACGCAAACGAGGGTGCACTTCCTTTAAATTTAACTTTCCTCATCCCTAACTCATTACTGTAATTAGTATAACCTGACACGGTAGTAAGAAAAAATCTTAAGAGTAGGCAAATAATAATTATAATCAATTTTAAAAATTAATTTTAAAATAATGTGAGTTTTAATGAAGGAAAGATTGATTTTTCTTTTTGTGGTTGAGGGTAATAGAATGTGTCGGAAAGTGGGATAACACAGTTTTAAAAACGTTCACATAAAAAAAATGAATTCTAAAATATTAATTTCATCAACTGGAAATATTTTAATATATTCCACTCGTAGAAAGGGAGGAAATTTGAACTATGTTATTTTTGCATAACATTGTTATTTTTTTCTCTCTCGGCGGTGTAGTTGCTCATTTCAAAACCAACTTAATACGACGTTCTAATTAACTCCGGTGGGCGATACGTTAAGGGATTCCAAACCCTCTTTTTTTGAATGTTGACTCGTTAAACTTTGCTGCTTCCCTGTTACATTCTATGTGTGCTAGAGGTATTTTTTCCCCCTCTTCTTCCCTTCATTTCCCCTTTTCCCCATCGTCATCCCTTCAAACCCTCTTCATGCAAAAACCCACACAAACTATTTCAATGAGTGTGTCGGGGAAGTTGATGCATACATAAAAGGGAACTTTATAATTATTTCATTACCTTCTTCGACATTCTGGTCTCCATTTAGTAAAGAGGCTTGGAGTGAAATGGGAGTGAATAAAGGTAGCTAAAGGGCATTCAATTATTTTTGCAGTTTTTAAAGCAAAAATACATTTTGATGCAAACGTAATCAAAATAGATTTCTCCAGTAAAAATATATTCATAGAGTTTAATTTTCTTCACATGATGACCTCAACAGATTTTTATTTTTTGTCAAGGATATCCTGGAATTTAATGACAGTTTTTCCTCTTCTTTAAAAAAAAGTTTGTCATCTAATGCATCTATGCTCATGAGTCATGATAGATACAGATACTTAACAAATGTTGTTATCAACTGGCGAAGGAAATTAAATTCTACGTTTCTCTTGGAGCAATATTTTGATTTATTTTACTAAAAATCTTGTTTTCTATTAAAAATTGGAAACAATTTCTCGCATCTCCTCCCAACCCGCTTTAAATTATTATGGCATGGTCAACTTTTGTTGTTTAGGAGATTGATACATATAGAGATTGTTCGGAAACTCATATCTCAAATTGCACATATAGCTTGTTTGAACCACAAGTATTACAAAATCCCTACACAAACTTACATCAGGAAACCTATGCTAATAGCACTTAATTGTCTTCAAAGTTTCGGCGTACAGCACCGGGAGAGCAAAGCTGTTCAAGCGTGCGTGTACAAAAACTTGTATAAGAGCTAGGCGTATGGCACTGCATATGTAATAATGGCAAGCATTTTCTGTGATTTAGGACAGTTAATGATGACCCTCGGTACGTATTCCCTTTTCTAGATGGACTGGTGTGTTGTTTACTATTAATTGTGTTATATTCTGCTGCCGTGCTCCAAGATGTCGAGGTTTGTAGTGCCATGCGCCTAGCTCATATGCAACATGTTGTACACGCATGCTTGAACAGATTTGCTCTCCAGGCGCTGTACGCCGAAACTTTGAATACAATTTAATAGTAATAGCATAGCTTTCATGATGTGTGTGTAAGGATTTTGTATTACTTTAGGTTCAAACACGTAATATGTGCAGTTTGGGATATTAATTTCCGAACAATATATGTATATATCAGCCCACAGGACTATGAACTTATTAAGTAATTAAAATACATACATATATACTTACTAAGTCAACAACAGGAAGGTTGGTTTGATGTGATTTTTATCTATCAAGAATTGTACATATACTCATTCCTTCAGCTGACGAGTGCAAAATATATAATACTTTTCAAATTCAATCTACTTTCGATATTAATATAATATGTTATTAATTTTTCCTAAACATAATTGCTTTAACTGATACCAACATTCGCAAAGTGCGTGTAATGAATACACTTGAACCTTAGAACATTTACAGAATACAGTCCAGTTCAGTTAATATATCACTATGAAAGGTTAAGCCCACATTTTTACCCCTGCCAGCGAATCGAACCCAGGACCCTTGGCTCAGCAAACCAATATATAGGGTTTTTCTCTCTTTTCAATAATTAACTAAAGCAACAATATAAGTTACCCGGCTAATTATTATGCCAGTATATACTTAAAAGAGATTGTAACACTAGATCTAACCTACCCCCATTTTAAAATCATATAATTGATCAGCAAAGCGCAAAAAAAAAATTGCATATAAATTGAATTGCAATGCCATCTGTTATTTCGTTAAGTAACCCAGTTTACTTGCAACATTTTTTCGACTCTAAAGTGACTTATAATGCCATCTGTTATTTTGATAAGTAACCAAGTTTAAGACACCACGCTAACGAATGAAGAAATATAGCTTTAAATAAGGTAGTGGTGGAAAAACATGTCTTAACACAGATTAAAAATATATATATATTGATGTTAGAGTAGTAATTTTTAATGGTCAAAATTAAGTTTTCTATTGGTAGAAATAATTTTGTTTTAGCATTAAATAAAGCAATTTTTTTATTGAATATTATAAGTTAATTTAAATCCGTTACGGTTTTCCAGCCTACAGCTCGGGTCACTTTTTCTATTCATAAAATGCGAATAGCTTAGAGACTAGGGCATCTACAAATCCGGCCCGCTGTCTGTTAATTTATCAGACCGACATGTTTAGCCGTTTCGGAAATCAAACCCGGGACTGATAGTTTAGTATACAGACATGCTATCGAACACGCTAAGATGGCGGTTGAGTTTGATCCAAAACATTGCAAATACGGCTTAAGTGACAATTATAATTCTCTCTCTCTTTTCTTGTTTGTAATTATAACCTTCTATACCTTGAATATAGGAGATAATATTCTCGAAACGGTCAGATGACTTAAGGTTTTGGTATGCCAACAAAACAACGCTGGATTAGGGGGGAAGAGAGGACGTGGATATCTCTTGCGTAATAAACTGTATATTTCCAACCTTGTGGCAATAGTATAGTTACTTGTAGACAGTGCTAGAATGTATAACGGCAAACTTACATATCAGCCGGTCTATCACATCCAATTCACCCCAAACATTAGGGATAGAATTTCCGCTTGCATCGGTAGGGTCCTGGGGACTGAAGGCTGACGGGTGATGGCTGCGTGAGGACGGCGTCACTGTTAAATGCATTGAGAGCTTCTAGAAGCGGCACAGGTACAGAACCCATCGCTTCGCCGCTTTCAAGAGATGGCGCCCACATACACGTTGATAAACCCTTTGCAGGTGCCACGTGGTCCCTCAGGCCAGCATCAAACCCATATGTATCCCAGTAGTCTGAAATTTAATAAATACATATTAATTACTATCGTGAGAAAAAAAAACCTCGCCAGTCACGCTTAAATCTATAGACCAGTCACCATCCACCAGGCAAATTCCGTCCTCGCTAAAAAGCTCTAAAGTGTCCGGGCCACCCGGCACTACCGACGCTGCAAGTGGATAGGGTGGGTTTTCTTGAAAATATATCAAGGGAATAAACTACGATACACAAGTAATAAGCAAAATAGTAACCATTAAAATATACAAAACGTTTTAAAACATACCTGAATTTAGCCAATTTTCCAGTGCGTCGAAACTCATTATGATGTTTACTAGCCTCAATTATTAATTATAATAACCGAATGTAATTATTTCAAGGTCTATTTATTGTCGCTTTAATGGGGTGTGCCACATGTAAAGGTGGTGGCTTCTCATGGGTCAAAAATATTGTTTCCGCATCGGTGATTTTCCGAGGCAAGTAAATTAGCACCTATTTACAGCTATCCCGCATTGGCGCTCGCTCTCCCTCCGAGGACGGGCGTCTTTCTCCGGTGATGACTAAAGGGATCCTTAAAGGGCCATTGATCGTGTTTATTTTTCCAAGAGTGCAAATGCGAGTACACATCTCGACCTGTGTTGGGAGGAGGTAGGGGGTTCAAGTCCCTGCAATGGCATCAAACACTAATTATATCACATTTCAAACCCTAGCAAATGCTGTTACACATTTTGCCTGGTCAAAATCAGCACTTATATCACGCTTGCCTGAATAGCTTAGTTCTAATCCCTGTCCATGCAAGTGTCGGCACATATCTCATCCTGTGACATAAGAAGATAGGGGTTCAAGTCTCTTAGAGGGTAAAAAAGTTAATTTCTTCACATTTTAAACCCTGACAAATGATCTTACGCATTTCACCTGGTAAAAATCAGCTCTTATCTCACGCTTGCCTGAAGAGCTTAGTCCGAATCCCTGTCATGCGTGTGTACTGAGGCCTATCCTTGGGCATCAATCTACCATCACAATGCATTTTATACTTACATCGACGGTCTATGGTCTATGGTCTAAGACGTCACTAGATGGCTGGTGACAGTGTGATCGATGTTTGAACAAAATACGGATACACATTATATCTGGTCAACTAGCAAAATGGTGGGATGCAGAAAGTACGGCCATTATAACAGACATTAGCTATGCTAAAGATATCGAGGTTTGAATCCCGGTGTGGATGCTGTCCAAACGTCAGGCTCCTGGTGGGAAAAAATCAAATCATTGGTCCCAGAGTGGTCTATAGAAAGTACATCTGAACCTGTAACCTTCAGAAGGTCATGACCGATGCGCAAAGCAGCCTTGAGGTTCATGACTCTTCAACAAGGTTGTTGCCACCCTCTTTCAAAATTTATAACAAGTTACTGTTGCCATATCTGATGATCCCAACTGAGGAGGGGTATGATGAAGTGAGGGGAGTGGAGGGGTGAAGTGAAAGGCAGTCTAACAGAGTCTTGTGATAGGAAGCAGTCAGTGTACAGTAGCCCCATGGCTTCTTTGGTGCTGACTGACAGCTCACAGATGACAGCTGATGGCTTTGAAAAGTTACCAGACCAAATTATGTATCCCTACGCCGAACCATATGATCTGCAAAAACATGTGTTTAGCAGCTGTCACTTCTGACTATCAAAATTTAGGTATATACCTAAATGTTGACTGTCAGCTGTGAGCTGTCAGTCGGCACCAAAGAAGCCATGTGGCTACTCTAACTTAGTTCATTCTGTACCGTGGTGATGTAAGGAGGGTGGGGGAGTGAATGAAAAGTGAAAGGGGCCTTACAGCCGTGATACGCTGTCAGCTGCTCGGTGTTCACATTCTTCGCTAAGCGTCCAGCCAGTGAATATGTTCCCAGCACTTACTAGCGATGCCGAAGGAGGAGCTCCCGGCACCGTGAACTGCACATTAATAAATAAATAAAAACCTCCAACGCCCAGTCCCAACTCTACCCAGACATGAAAAACCAATGAATAACTAACAAATGAGCAGAAATAAAAAACAAAAATCTCGCAAATAAATAGCCATTGAGCACACATAAAAAGCAATGAGCACAAATAAAAAAACACATGAGACAAGAATAAACCAGTTTGTTACACGGGAAAGGGGGTCAAGAAAAGGGGAGGGGGGAAACCAATAGCCAATCAAAGAGCGAGGTGCGCGGTCACGTGAGCAGCTCTAAGACAATCAGAGCGCTGTTCTTATAGGTCGTGCTAGGTAGTCCTAAGTTATTACTGTAAATAAATTAGGAGAGACTGGTTTGGTAGTAAGACGCTGATTTATACAAAAATAAAGCATATTCGTCAAAATATCAATGCCACCTAGGATTGGCAACGATGTATTTACAAAAAAAAAAGTTATATTTATATCAATATTTTAGTATCCGATATATCAATCAATTTATCGATATCTTATATCCATAATTATAAAATTAAAAGTTTATTTGTTTGTCATGAGCGTTGCGTGATATCTAACGCACGCATAAATCTGAAATCTTAAAATTATTAGTTAGTCTTTGTGTACAATATGTGCACCTCAAAGACAGAATTTTAAATTTTGGATTAGATACAAATAATTAGTTAAAAACTGGATCGTAAAAAATAAAATTAGTTATTTTTAATGTCTGTTTGAAGAAAATAAAAGCTTTTCCAAGGGTAGCATCAAAATGGATTCTCCTGGAAACTCCAAGTACCATTTCTAGTATTTAATATATAGAATATAGGACTACGCTTTATAATTTGTGAATGAAAATGAAATAACACTTTTTTTAATTTATTTTAAGTAACCGGATTAATTAATTTTAATATGTTTACTTAACTTGTCTGCTACTATCAACAGCTAAATAAAACATAAATGAGTGAAAAGAGGTTAATAATAGCCCTACACAACAGCAGTCGTCTTAATATCGACTTTCCGATTCGCCAATGATAATGTAAATCCATATATCGAAAAAACCGATATAATGAAATAATTTGATAGTTTTATCATGTTTTCTAAATTGTAAAATGACACCTGGATACAAGAATTGAACCCGGGACCTTTGGATTAGCGCAGCAATGTACTACCCACTGATCTATCCAAAAGTCGTCTTATGCCCAGAGTCATTTTTCATTCGTATTTTAAGGAAGATTTATTTTTCAATTTGAAGAATATGATATTTATATGCGGCTAATACCGTAATTAACAATATACCTGACGGTCTAGGGGTAAGATGTCAGTCAGACTTCTGTGCTGGTGGCCGGGGTTCAATCCTCGGTCCCGGCACAGATTTATCTGATTACCAAACCCTTCCTTCACCTCTGACAAGACGTGTATTGATCACAACTTGTGAATGTGTGGAATGCCAGGCCTCCACCGTGGTTCGGATCCCACGTTAAACTGTAGGTCCTCCATTTCATCTCACAATCACCCTACCATTACACATTAGCGTAAGTGCGTATAACCCGAACGGGTAGTAAGACGCGGTGCTAATAATAATAATAATAATAATAATAATATTGATAATATACGCACTTACGCTAACGTGTAATGGTAGGGTGATTGTGAGATGAAATGGAGGACCTACAGTTTAACGTGGGATCCGAACCACGGTGGAGGCCTGGAACTCCCCACATTCACAAGATGTCTTGTAAGAGGCGAAGGAAGGGTTTGGTAATCAGATAAATCTGTGCCGGGACCGAGGATTGAACCCCGGCCGCCAGCACAGAAGTCTGACACCTTACCCCTAGACCACCAGGTCAAGTGCGTATAACCCGAACGGGTATTAAGACGCTGTGCTAATAATAATAATAATAATAATAATAATAATAATAATAATAATAATAATAATAATAGTAGTAGTAGTAGGAGTAGTAGTAGTATAGCTTACATTAAGTTATATCGTAGCTTACGACCCTATCTTGTTGTACTCTTATATCAAATCATGTCTATACCAGGGAAGATTTCCATACTTAATTCCGCCCTTCTTCCACGTGATTCTGCATGGTTTAACGTAAAGCTTGTTCGTGAACATTTGGAAAGAGGGAATTCAGTGATGTGTGTGTATATGTGTGTAAGCGTGACAGGTGAATCTGACACCTAGTTACGTTCCATAGACACCTCCAGAATATCTCGCCATGCACATCACTTCCCATAAGTCTATAGATATCACCCATGAATGCACTCACCGCTCCCCCATACATAATATGTATGTACAGTCTGATTTTCATAGGAAGACCAATATTTGAAAACTGTAAAATCATGTTGCCACAATGGCGTAAATAAAAACATTATAATTGTAAACGAAAATCATACAATAATCCACAAGAAAGTAAGAATGGAAGGTTTTTGATGATTTTTTTTTAGATAAACTTTATAATTAATAGAGCAAATGATATACATTTCTAGAATGGAAAATTTTAGTGACTTTCAATTAACGTTAGTGGTGAAAAGTGGGCTTTCTATATTAAAAAATTAAGGCTTAACTACCAATATTAGCCTGCTTCAGTGGCCACGTGGTCTAAGGCGCTATTCTCGCAGTAAACTAGACTGCCGACGCAAGGGGAGATCGAGGTTCAAATCTTGGTCGGGTGTGCTAAGGTTGGTTTTTTCCAAAATTGATTTCCACTCTCCCTCCACACAAATGCACTGAGAAGACTGACAGACGTTTAGAAATTCCGGAATATTTATGAAGTGGTTTGATATTTTTTAACATTGTTTTCACCAAAATATAGGTGAAGGTTCTTACCAGCTAAAAAAAAAATTAAATCTCAAGTTAAAAGTATATTTTAAAAAGTATGATAAATTTCTTAACACCTTACAAATAATCTCACACTATTATACAATTTTCTGTTGTGATATTATCAAAATATGACTTTATTTGATAAAGAAAGGGTAAAATTAGGTTTCTAACCTTTTGAGTTAATCTTAGAAATCAAATTTTTCACTTATAGCATCGTTGAATTCTTTTAAAAATCTTTAAACTCAAAATTTAATTTTTATAACTGTTCAGAATCCTGCTAATAATTTTCACCCCCATTTTGTTGAAAACTATATTTAAAAAAATATCATCCTAATAGGTTTTGGATGAAGGTGACTCAGAATTGGAATTGATTAATGTTTAGTTAGTTAGCTCCAGCTTTGGACTGCAACGTTTAAAACTAAACATTCAACCCTAGAACCAAGAATAATAGCATGCGAGTAACAGGACGAACACATTCAAAGGAATACAGACTTACATACTAAGTCAATCTAAGCCCACCACACTTAACGTCAAACTCTTGAGTCAGGCGCTGTATTATGGGTTGTATAACGGACATATGCACAGCGATATAGACTTACAAACTAACTTAATATAGCAATACTTGACACCAAAAATTAACACCGGAAACTGTAATATCTGAGTCGGAGGACGAACTTGTAAAGAAATACTAAACTCGTGTTGACACCTCCTGGTATGAATACAGGACCCTCTAGACCAGTGCTTAACCTCTGACAATACGTTTATTATTCACAATTTGTGAATGTGGGGAATGCCAAGCCTCCACCGTGGTTCGGATCCCACGTTAAACTGTAGGTCCTCCATTTCATCTCACAATCACCCTACCATTACACATTGGCGTAAGTGCGTACAACCCGAACGGGTAGTAAGACGCGGTGCTAATAATAATAATAATAATAATAATAATAATAATCTAGACTAGTGACTCCCAAACTATGGGTCGCAACCCACTGGTGAGTCAAGTGTTGATTCTTGGTGGGTCACGAAAAGTTTTTGAAATCTGAAAATTTTTGAAAACAAATAAAATATGGGTCAGTAAAAAATATAAAAAGGGAGATAAATAACCAAATTGTGGGTGATTATTGGGGGATCACATAACATTTTTAAGATTCAAATTTTTTTGTAACTATCTGAAAATTGAAAATCTAGAAAAAATGGGTCAATAAAAGAATATATAAAAGATAAAAAAAAATACGACGGATAATTTTATAAAATTATTATCCAATAGGACTAATACATTTTAATATAAACTGAAATAAAAAAAACTATATTTAACTACAAACTTTTTCTTTCCCCTTTTCCTTACCCCCTCATGGGCATTAAAGCTAGGTATGTTGCAAAAGTTTGTCTTTCTAAAAATAGAATCATGGTTTTGAAATATGTGGGAAGAATTTTTCTAGACCAATATTACGTTTTCTTTCCTCACCTAGCTACGGGGAAAAGAAAATAAAAAAATAAAAAAATGGTCAAACAACCAGAAGAGATATACATATTTATAGAAGTATCAGACAAGAAGGAATAAATAAAATAAGAAATAAATAAAGAAGACTTGGCCAATCCGCTTGAGTCTGACTCTAGAAAAGGATTGAAGAACACTTCCATTAGCCCTCCCCCCTAACAACAAGGGTGGATATCCCGAGCTATAGACGTATGATTGGTCTACTCGTACTGACGGTCGGAAAGTGGGTCATGACGAACGGTCAAATGGTTTCTGATTGAATTGACTTTTATCTTCTGTCGTATAACTTTCCATCGCGAAGAAGTTCTGCCAACAGATTATTTAAAGTAGATCCTTGAGCCACTGTCTTGGAGTAGTTCACTCTGTCACTGTCTTGGAGCAACTCAGTATGTCACTGTCTTGAAGCAGTTCACCCTGTCACTGTCTTGAAGCAGTTCACCCTGTCACTGTCTTAAAGAAACTCAGTATGCCACTGTCTTGGAGCCGTTCACCCTGTCACTGTCTTAAAGCAGTTCACGCTGTCACTGTCTTGAAGCAACTCAGTATGCCACTGTCTTGAAGCAGTTCACGCTGTCACTGTCTTGAAGCAGTTCACGCTGTCACTGTCTTGAAGCAACTCAGTATGTCACTGTCTTGAAGCAGTTCACCCTGTCACTGTCTTGGAGCAACTCAGTATGTCGCTTTCTTGAAGCAGTTCACCCTGTCCCTTTCTTGAAGCAACTCAGTATGTCACTGTCTTGAAGCACTTCACACTGTCACTGTCTTGAAGCAGATCCGCCAGTCGTCTTTAAGAAGTTACTTGAACAGGATGACAGTACAATGATATATCTATGTATGAACACTATCATGCAGTGATAAAATACAATGATATTTCTATGTCTCGACATTATCGTGCAAAGCAGTGAGAAAACCCAATGATAGATCTCTATTCTAACACCATCCTACAACGGACCATTACAAAAACCAAGATGAACTATATACGTTTTTGTTTTGTCCTCTCTGGGATGTGTCAGGAAATAAAAGGAAAAAAAAAAGTGTCAGAAGAGAGGAGACTTCAACCGTGATTAAAGTGAAACCGCTGGAGAAATCTGCCGGAAGAACATTATTTTATAAAAGGGCGAACAAAGTAGATTGCATTGTCACAATCATTTACCTCAACTTCCATGACGGGATGGGGACGACTCGCCGTGGTCCAGATCGTTAGATTTTTTGGTTAATGTTTATAGAGCCGCGTCTTACTAACTGTTCGGCTTATACGCATATGTTATAATTATTTCACGAGATGACTAAGGTTAAATTTAGAGTAAGTGTAGCCGCATTTGCGTGAATGTAGAATGGAGAACCACCCTCATTACGCCCGACTGGGACTCTAACCCCCCCCCTCCGCCCCCCATCATCAGAAGTCTAATATATTGTGAGAGTGACCAACGAAGTGAGTAATACAAGTGTTATAAGCGCTTTAATCCAAGGTAATTTCTACAAATAATATGCACCCAAATTAGCGTTGAGAGAGATGGAAGAATCCGGGCAGGGCTGCCCCACCCCTGTTTTCTGTGGTTTCAGGATTTACAGGAGGTAATTCCATTTTACCAAACAACTTATATTAAAGATTGAATGATTGAATTTTCCCAAAAAGTTTAGATTGAAGATTGAAAGATTGAATTTTCCCAAACAACTTTGATTGAAGATAGGATGAGTGATTTTTATATTTTTTAAAAATTTTCTTCAAATTGATTAATGTGAAGCCATGATTTGACAGTGATAGGAAAATGTATACATACGCAACCCAATGTTTCACTTGTCTTGTGTAACCCGCATAGCTCTTAATTTTTCGATCCCAAACAAAGCTTTAGCACTTATTTATTAAAATAATATTAAAGATTAACCAACAATTTTTTTTTCAATCCTCAATCAAGCTTAAATTGTTTTTCTATCCTGAAGCAAGCTTAGATTAAATCTTTTGTGAAACAAGATTAACGATGCTACCTACTTTGAGAATTTGAATTTATTTTGTGAGTCAAGTTGCATCTCAACTTGACACTTGACACTTGACACTTGACACTTGGCACTCTCACACCACGCCACTGTAAGGAATAAAAAAAGAGAGGTAATAAAACGGGTATCACCCTCTGCGAGTTTCTTGTTTAACTGCTGATAACACTTCCCTCTTCCACTGACGAGTCCACGAAGTTCTTTAATCTACATACTGTTATTATTATTATTAGCACCGCGTCTTACTACCCGTTCGGGTTATTCGCACTTACGCTAATGTGTAATGGTAGGGTGATTGTGAGAATGAAATGAAGGACCTACAGTTTAACGTGGAGTCCGAACCACGGTGGAGGCCTGGAATTCCAATCTAAATACTGGAAGGAAGATTTCTACTGGCCATTTTCATGAATGAACCAAATAGAAATCTAAGAAATGTATGTTTAAAAACTCGTATGGACAGTCAGTGTTGAATGGGGACTGAAGGAGTGCCGTTTGAAAGGGAATCCAATAGGTCAATGCGAAAGAAGAGTCTTACGTTGGTTTGGGTATGTTGAGAGGATGATTGTGGATCGAGTGATGAAACAAATATATGAAGGTAGAGTGTGTGGATCAAAAAGGAGGGGTTGGCCATGTAAGACGTGTCTAAGTGTTGTAGAAGAATGTGTGAAAAAAAAGAGGAACATTTGAGCTTATTGAATAAAAGAACATGTAGGCCTATGACTCGGTGTACAAGAGTAGTTGAAACGAAGGGAGTATGCAAGGAGGACATGTAGGTGTGGAGAAAGTTAGTGACGATAGATCAAGTACGGAGTTGTTGTTTATTGAGCTATACATATACAGTTTATTGGCTACCCCGTAAGTAAATGGCGTGATTAGGTATGTACGTATGTATTTATTCAAGAATTACATATTGCTATTGTTTAACTGCTGTGTCTTTAAAAGCTCACCGAATAGAACGCGGATGCAATAACGTGGGATGTACTATCATGACTCTCCATGACTTCACAGACAAGCAACGTTCTCAGTGTGCCATTGATCAACCAATTATGCTATCCAGATACTCATTAATCTCTGAGAAACACTTTGGCTTGAGCCACACCGCACATTGGATGATTAGGCGCTAAAATAGTCGAGCACATGTTCATAAACACCACAAACTAAGTGGGTTTATAACGTTCCTGAATGGATTTGTCAAGGAAGTAGGAGAATAAACAAGGGAAGAGGAAAATAAAAATTATGGTACAAAGTGTTTTGTGACCTCCTATTAAATGACATAATTCTATTCCCAAAGATCCATTCTACGCTCCTATAACAGTGTGTTGTGACTATTAAATGACATCATTCTATTCACAAAGATCCATTCTACGCTCCTATAACAGTGTGTTGTGACTATTAAATGACATCATTCTATTCACAAAGATCCATTCTATGCTCCTATAACAGTGTGTTGTGACTATTAAATTACATCATTCTGTTCACAAAGATCCATTCTAATCTCCTATAAAAGTTACTTTTCTTTTACCGGAAATTTAGCTCTCTATGGTCAATAGAAATATATGGATTGTTGTTCTTTTCAAGGGGAAAATTTCAACTCTTAAACTATGTTTTCAAGTCTATATATGTATAGGGTCATAGAACATAGCTTTGTGTTCATTCAAGTAAACACCAAACTTTTGTACTATTAAAGGTTTTTTTCAATATTCAACCCAAGCGCAACATATAATTGGCAATCTAGTCAGCCCACTCAAGCAGGTTTAACAAAAGTGGAACTTAAGTATTTTATTTCTGACAAAATTTTGTTCTAAGAAACCTCGCTTTATTACAACTTTCACAAAGCGGGAACTTCAAAGTCCCCTCCCCCCATGATATCAAAAAACGTCACTAGCACACTTACTATATTAAGTTACCGTGTCTATAAATCTTTTTTAAGTTGCAAAGTTGGCACTTATCCCTGTGTTATAATGAAGTTAGAAGATATGAGGCCTTCTGAGATTATTATTTGTCTACCCATGATAAAGTATTGTTATAACTTTGTTATTCAGGTACTAGGAGTTCAGAATGTAATTAGCCTTCGTTATCATTCCATTAGCATCGGATGTACTGTACATTCTGTGCCATTAAAATATGTCCCCTTTGTATTTCACAGGGGTTCATTAATTACTACACACTACAATCTTCTGCTAATGGGTTTATTTAACCCCATTTCCACTAGCCTGTATATTGCGTAGCAAATAATGCTGCATCATTACTTAGTGAAGAGTGGAGTGCATAGCGCATACATCTGTTTAACTTTTTATGCGTTATGTATGGGCTTGAGAATATACGACCTTTGTATCAGCCAATGAGAACGCGATGATAAGTTCTAACCAATTAAAACACCAGTATACACAGCTGACAGAAATTAGCTTCCGTGTTCATGTTTCCTTGTAGTATCCATATTTATTTGTTGTTAATGAATTGTCTCTTATTTTCTTTAAGCGTCGATAGCAAAAAATTTGATTGAACATAAAGGAGGGAAAATATACAATTTAATTGGTACTGAGATATAGATCTACCATAATATTCATGACAATATTAAAATTGGAACCAAATAAAAATCAAATATGAGTTAATAGTACAAGCGAAAATTAAACTAGGTTAACTTCATGTTTCAAATATAGAGTTTAACTAACTTGTCTTTTTATTTAACTCTTTATTGGAATATATATTTAAATATCTTATTTAGTAGTGCAAAGACTTTATACAATTTTTCATTCACCAAAATACAATCGATTTACGTAAGAATTTAATAATAATAAACCGTTATAATTTTCTTATTAACTATTGTGAAATAAACGCTATGCACTATTTACTATTGGATAGGTGTTATGCATGAATCCAAACCCAACCCTAATTATATTAATAATGTCATACGACATAATTATTCTCTACAAAGGAGAAGATTTTGGAAGCTTAGAATGCGAGTACAATTTGAAGACGTTATTTTTG
This sequence comes from Timema shepardi, assembly GCA_902151425.1. Classification (NCBI taxonomy): domain Eukaryota; kingdom Metazoa; phylum Arthropoda; class Insecta; order Phasmatodea; family Timematidae; genus Timema; species Timema shepardi. The sequence continues at coordinate 34,871 of CABFVX010006274.1, forward strand.
ACTGTGACAGAGTAAAAGCAAGTAAAAATAATGTAATGGTTTTGATTTATACAGCAGTTTATGCTGCATATTGTGTAGGAGCAGCTACTAAAGAATAATAGATATGAGGGGGGGGGGGGCATTTACGGCGCCCAACAGATTTTATCCTGGTAATTACATTGAACACGTATTCAAGTTCATTATTTTGAAATCTGACAAAATACGAGAGAAAGATTTTATTGCAGAGAAAATATCACATAAATCTCATGCAAATTTTAGCCAAAGAACAATGAAATGAAAACAATTTAAATTACCAGTTTAATGATGGTGAATGGAATATATTTTCTTTTATTTTGATAGGCCGATATGTTTTATCTACGCTTAAGTCAATATGTAGTTAAATCACGAAGCAATACTAAAATACTGTCTATTATTTGTTTTAAGAAATAAGTTTATGATAAAATATGACATATTTATCGAGATATTTCAAAGAGGTTAATATCATTTGAAGAGTACAAGGGAAAAAGGAGATCATATTACAAATACGGTATTTTCCAGACCAATAACTTTTATACCTCAAATCCCATAAGGATTCCAGCAAATGCAGTTTCTTCATTAATATAAATATGACAGAAACTTCTTTATATTTTTTTTAGCACCGCATCTTACTACCCGTTTGGGCTATACGCCTATATACTAATTACACTAATGGGTTAGGGATGAGTGAGGCTTGATTTAAGGGAAATGCATCAGCATTTGCGTGTAGAGGGAGATTGTAAAACCATTTAGGTAAAAAAAATCTCATTCCACCCAAGGGATCGAACCCCAATCACCCCGTCTTTGGTAGTCTAGTCCAACACAGAGGAGCGCATTAAACCACGTGGTCCGATAATCTAAAGTGTAATAAAAAGTTCTAATAATTGTCTGAAAATGGTAGCACCAACTTAATTTTAGTTAAAATTGGACTTTACACCTCTTTTCCCCTGTACCTCTATCTCATAATAAAGTTTTCTTCTTCCTTATAAATGTTTTAAAGATGTGAGGTTTATTGCGGGAAAGTTGAAGTCTAAATGAAAGAGATTTCATCCTCGACTTACCGATATTTAGAAGCTTTGCTCACTCCTAAATTTGGGATTGTTTTGTGGGAGAATATGCTGTTATTTTTTTACTAGAAGTACTCTTCACAAACCTCCCTTGCTCCAGTCCTTAATTTACTCTCTTAGATATTCTAATGCATTACGAACATGAAAAAATTACAACAGAAGAGCAGTGATATTTTTTATGCGCCCAAAATCTGAAATCAATACATATTTCTTTGTTTTAATATAGTTTATAATAATTGTATTATTATTTTATATAACTAGTATATTTTATGTTTTCCACCTTATTTTAAAAATTAATTCAATTTTCTAGAGGTGATAAATACGTTTAAGTGTGTTTATGCACGGGCCTTTGGCACCATTTCGCAAAATAAATATTTTTGTTTCATAAGTCTTGAATAGATTATATGGATTAATATAGATCTAAAGGTATTTTATCGATTCAGGCAAAATATCGAATGCATTGGATTGATCCGGAAAATATCTTTCTAAAAGAGTGTTAACGATTCTTAAAAATAAGATATTGCTGTAATCCATTTTTCAAATATGAGTAGGCTTTTATTTATAGAAAAAACTAAGATTGGACCCATTAAATATCGGTATATTTTCCAAGTATGATTAATATAGTAAAATTTTTGTCAGTGGCCACTTGGTTTAAGGCGTCACTCTCGCAATAGACTAGATTGACAATGACAGAGATATCGGGGTTAGAATACCAGTCAGGTGTTTAAAAAAAATAGTTTCCCACTATCCCTCCACGCAAGTACGAGTACACTTCCTCCATATGGGACACCTCCCGGGTTTGATTCCCGTGTCCAGGTGTCATTTTTCAATTTTCAGAATACAATAATTAGTTAACTGTACTCAAATTAATAATAAAGAAATTAAAATAACATACGTCTGTTAAGCACATTTTTTTTCAATTTAGATAGTGGTAACAAAGCAATTATTTATCTTTTATTGTTGATTTTTTCCTTTCAAACAAAGCAATGGCATTTCTTGCAAAACAAAAAGTCAAACAAAACCACGAACTGTGTAATCTTTGTCTAGATCCAAAGAGGTTTGTATTACTTCAAACCCAAAGACTAAATATGGCGGTTAGTATAGCTTTAAAATCAGTTTTAAAGTTTCTATCAATGTTTTATTAATGGATAATAAGCTTTAAACTAATGCTATTAATAAATACTAAATAATTAACTAATACAGTTTTTGCAAAGCACGCAGAAAGAGGTTGCTTCTAATTTTATTGTCGTCAACTGTATCGTGTACGGGGAGTTTGCCAACATCATCACCATCGACAAGGACAGAAACGTCGTGACTGATCATGGGGGTTAATATAAACGGCTTCCCACCCCTTACAGTCGTCATTTAAATCATGGACGTCATTGTGGATTTCCAGAGCTTCATCGATCACAGCAAACAATTTGTCGTCAAGGAACTGAGTGTTTTATCTGTATGCGGTACAATACTTGAACATTGGGGGTTCAAACCCCCATACGCTATCGAGGAATTTCAGCCGCCACTAAAAATCAAGCCGACTATATCGTCAACAAACTGCACGGTATTCCCTGGGATAGCGGTGATGTGGATTATAGACTGCTTGAATCCCTCATCTCCCGTGCAACAACGCGTGCAGAAACCGTCTACGTCAAGGGGGTAGAAAAGAACAAATTTATAGTCAAATACATGCCTACACCCGTAGTAGTTCTGTACGACAGAGGTTGTTCGTCTTTGAAAATACTTAAATTGGGCCGCAACATGTGTATGGCACATAGTTTTGTATGAAATTTCTGCTCGGCCTCTATCATCTGGGGACTTCGAGATTGGATGATTGAAGATGGACACGCATACCATAAGACGTGCGCTGAAAACAGCCCCGTGGTTAGGTTCTGTACAGTCGGGTGTTTTCCCTGCTGATCAACTACCCGCAATAATAGCATGACCTGCTGCTCTCGTCATTATCAATGATCCCCACACCAAGCCTGTGACGCATTGGGTCGTCATCTTTATCGACAAGAACGGCGTGGGATTATATTTTGACAGTTATGGTTTTCCACCCCGTATAATGTACATCTGGCATTTATACGCAAAAACACTTCCCGCACGTCTCATAGCACGCTACAACTTCAAAGCATCGCCTCAGACGTTTGTGGCCCTTACTGTCTCACGCACCTTCTCTAACGCGCCCAGAACATTCCGATGAAACCTTTCCTAGCCCTATTCTCGCTCACTAATCATACAGGCAACAACGCTAAGGTTGTGATATATTACAACACATTTTTCAAGACTGTAGGGTCTTGTAGCCCCTCAAGAGGCTGCGTTAAATCAGCGTGCACCTATAAAAGGGGCGTCCCGAAGGCGTGCCGGCCATAACTGTGACAGTCATAGAAGCAAACAAACATGATGGAAGGTCAAGACGCTTGCAACCACAAAGAATAGCCGGTGAAGCCACTCACCATCACCAGTATTTTCAACACTTTCTTCCCGCTGGACGAAGTCGACGCTTAGCGAGTCATCGTCGGAATGAGCGTCAAGAACAACTTTACGCCCTATGTCCAGCTAGAAAACTGCTGAGGGAATTGTGCGGTGTTAAGCCGTACAGAGTGGCAATAACTGGGTAGTTACAAGTCTGTCATATCAAAGTTTTTCACCAACACGCAACATCCTCAGAAGATTAGTATGACTAATCATGAAATCTTTCTGAGACGCATGTGCGGTGACCGTATGGTCGTCATCAGCGAGAAACAAGACGCCCGACTCAAACGGGTCGCCTATCTAGCACCTAGCAGGACGCGTCTTTGTGATGTGTGGGACCTCATCGACGTTGCCATCGGCACCCGTCACATGCTATTGTAACGATTTGATAGACACACTCGTCGTGGAAGTATGCGACACGCTAACAGAATCAGCGGATGTCATCGATCTCGCATCACCTATGGTGGAAACACACATCAGAAACTTTGATCTTATCAGTGATACCTACTATACACGTCAAGTCGTCGGTTTGGACTATTACATGCTGGATTGTGAACTAAAAACCATTTTACTAACACATCTAAGAGACACTGTAGAAAAACGTATGAACCAATATATGCGGCATTCCTGTAAAGGTGTATAATAAATATTATGTATGATGTCTGTGAAACCTTTAATATATGTCTGTAAGACTTTTAATGTTTAATAAATATATGTTTTGTAATTTCGTGTTTTATGCACGCAAATTCTTTCTGTCTCCTTACACGTAAATACGGGTCTCGACTTGTCAAGCCATCAAACTGTCACCAAATATGAACAGTGACCAATGACCTCTTCTACTAGCTCACGGTTTCAAGGTCACGATCTATTCTTGTCTCGACTTGTCTTGTCTTGTCGAGCCACCAAACTGGCACCAGTCATCAGGGAAAACCCAGTACCACGTATTGGGTGGAGGAAGGATTGCGATACCAGAAAAACCCATTACCACATAGGGGGTAGGGGAGGGGGTTGCGACACATACATCTAAGGAGGTGTAGAAAGGGAAGTGAAAGGGGCCTTACGGCTGTGATACACTGTCAGCTGCTCGGTGGCCACATTCTTCGCTAAGCGGCCGGCCAGAGAAGATTCTCCCAGCGCTCACTAGCGATGCCAAAGTAGGAGCACCCGGATCCGTAGACTGCATGCCAATAAATTAATAAATAATTCCAATGCCCTTCCCAATCCTACCCAGACATAAAAAACCAATGAATAAACAACCAATGAGCATATATAAAGAACAAATGCTCACACATAAATAACCATTGAGCATACATAAAAAATCAATGAACACAAAAAACAAATGAGACAAGAATAAACAAGTCTAGAACATTGGAAAGAGAGTATGGAGGGGGAAAACCAACAGCCAATAAGAGAGCGAGGGGCGTGGTCACGTGACCAGACCTAAACCAATCAGAGTGCTGTTCCCATAGGTCGTGCTAGGTAGCGTTAGATATGTGGAAGTTAGAGCTCTGAGGAAAATAAACCCACACTTGCGTGGAGGGAGAGTGGGGAGTTTTTCAGGATAAGTCACCCAGCCAAGATTCAAACCCCAACCTCTCACATAAAACTGGAAACTATCCTAGAAGTGCGATCATCGATACGGATATATTATTATTCTTGATTGGCTAGAAAGAAGGTTAAACTATCATTTTACAAAATTTTGCTCGAGTGTCGTAGCAACTCTCAAGCTAAAGTCCTATTTACATAAGAACAACCTTATCTGATAGCTAGAAAAGTAACTAAATCTTAAGGAGACGTTTTCATAAGTACAGCCAGATGAAATGAATTTGTCACTTTTGATTGATTTTATCAAAACATAATTATAAGATGATACAAATTTTTTTGTAAAATTGTTGTACTATATATTTTGCTCACATTTTTTTTTGTATTTTCTAAAAGGCCTTTCATATGAAAATTGAACTTTGGTCAAAACACATTAATTTTTATTAATGTTTTCAAATTATAGTGTTGTGCGGTGACACAGCTCCACACATCAACACACACGCTTTCGATTCAACCAGTTATTTCAAATCACCATCTCAAAACCTGAAGAGTAATGCTAGCTACACAGCGCATGCGCACTGACCATGTTATCTGTTTTTATTAAAACCGTCATCTCACAATAATATTTTGTCAAACAAAACCGATCAAAAACAGAAACGATTTAAACTTGAGCCGTACGAGCCAAGCGGATCACGCTGATGAAATATAGTGATTGGTTCACAGAGATCGTCACCATTTCTCTCTTGAGCTCGTTATTTTCCCCCCGATGGATGCGTCATTATTTGATGATCCTTTCAAACTCTTCAAAGTGTTTTTTTTTCTACCGGCGCGCGATGCCCCTTGGTGTACCCAGGTCCCCCCGGAGTGGGGCGGAGACAAAGTCTTAAGCGACGACAAAAGGGCAGCAATCCGGGCCGGTGACGTCCATCAGGCGCGTGAGGACCTCGAAAACGAGCCTCAAGATCTTCTTGGCGATGTGGATAGGAAGGATCTCTGTTGGGTCTCCGAGCTCGATCGTGGCGCTGAGGATACCTTTCTGCGAATAGCAAGACAAAAAAATCCTAATAAATTTTCATAATCCGCGTTTGGAAGATCGAAATTGTTTTTAGTTTACGGATATAACCATAACAACAACATGCCATCAAGGGATTGTTCATTATTGAAATTTGATGTCACTTTTATGTGATGATAATATTATAAGGAATATGTTGTTGTGTTTTTATCAGACTAATATTGAAATCAATTAAATAATCTTAATCAAGGCTGTAGTCAGTGTTTTTTTAGGGGGTTTAAGCCCCTCTTCCGAAATTTTATGAATACAATATATATGGCTTTACTTATTGCTCAAACAAAATCAAAATTAAAACACAAGTACACATTAGAGAGCTGTGTTACCATAAAAAGCACTTCAATGAACTGCTAAAGGTGTTTGATACTTGAAAAAGGTATCTAGCCTTCTGCATTCATGGTGTTATTATTATTATTATTATTAGCACCGCGTCTTACTACCCGTTCAGGCTGTACTCACTTACGCTAATGTGTAATGGTAGGGTGATTGTGTGATGAAATGAAGGACCTACATTTTAACGTGGAATCCGAACCACGGTGGAGGCCTGGCATTCCTCACATTCACAAGGTCTTGTCAGAGCTGAAGGAAGGGATTGGTAATCAGATAAATCTGTGCCGGGACCGAGGATTGAACCCCGGCCGCCAGCACAGAAGTCTGACACCTTAC
>CABFVX010006275.1:0-10904 GCA_902151425.1 Timema shepardi
TGGTCTTTCTTCCCAGCTTATCCTCGTGGTCTTTCTTCCCAGCTTATCCTCGTGGTCTTTCTTCCCAGCTTATCCTCGTGGTCTTTCTTCTCAGCTTATCCTCGTGGTCTTTCTTCCCAGCTTATCCTGCCTTGGGCAATTTATTTGAATACTTATAACACAGCACATAATATGTGACCAACCAACATTGACCTGATGAGTTACCATTTCAGTGACATTGAAAGATGCAAATACTCGTCCTTCTGCTACATGTTGGCCTTGAGTCTCTTATCAGAGACACGCACTCGCCCACTGGTACACTTACAGCATGCTACAAAATATATCTCTATAGTCAATATACTGATTTTTTAATGAAAAATGTTCAGCTGTGTTTATAATACAAGTAAAGTTTTCAGAAGAATGTATTTTGGAAAAAAACACATTGCACTATATTTGGGGGAATACGGTACTTTTATAAAACTCGCAGTACAATTAAATAATACATTATTAAAACTTATTTATGAAATGGGAATGTGGTTTGAGTTATCGCGTTTCAAACTGTTAACTGGGCCTATGTAGTATTTATTGATGTCTAAACTAGTTGCTAACTTGAATGTCACTATCTTTAGACACACCCTAGTGGTGGTGTGAATATGTTCGACCTAACCTAATGTTCACTAATGTGAATAAACTAAACTAGTGTTTGGTCGGGATTTACGTGATGTAACCTAACCGTTAGTTTGTTACAGATCGAGCAAAACACAAACTATGGATTTGGACTGTTTGAAAACAAATTGTTCACTAAAATGTTGATTGGTTGGTAATGGCCAGAATACTATAATTCTTGCATTTCAATAGCGACAGGTCGAACCATTGCCCTTAAGAGTGCTACAGTGGACCAGATTAGTGGCTGACAACCTTTTTTGATATCGCTTGCTATATCAGTTAAATAAATTGGTTGTCTGGATTAGAAAAAATATCAAGCAAAAAGGTAAAACCTTGTATTTCTCATATAGTAATGAGTTATTAGTCTATTTTATGAATATAATACAATTCAATGATAATCTTTATTTGGGCCTGATAAATTGTTGGTTGACTGTAGGTTGCTGACTGCTTGACTAGATGATATTTATCCATTGTCGAATCTTCTTGGAAAAGTATTCACGTAATTTTAATCTTAACTATTTCTTTGTCATAAGTTACATCATCATCATCATCATCATCATCATCAGTTTATTGTTCCAGCGGACCGGGTACAATTTGTGAGTCTCTTCCATTTCTTCTTCATTCATGGTCCTCCAGTCCTCTGGAGGTCTTCCTTTACAGTGTCCATCCATCTTACTCCCGGTCCTCTCCTGACTACCTCCTCCCTCCATCTTCCCCCGGTCCTCTCCTGACTACCTCCTCCATCCATCTTCCCCCGGTCCTCTCCTGACTACCTCCTCCATCCATCTTCCTCTCGGTCCTCTCCCAACTACCTCCTCTATCCATCTTCCTCTCGGTCCTCTCCTGGCTACCTCCTCTATCCATCTTCCTCTCGGTCCTCTCCTGACTACCTCCTCCCTCCATCTTCCTCTCGGTCCTCTCCTGGCTACCTCCTCCATCCATCTTCCTCCCGGTCCTCTCCTGACTACCTCCTCCATCCATCTTCCTCTCGGTCCTCTCCTGGCTACCTCCTCCCTCCATCTTCCTCTCGGTCCTCTCTTGACTACCTCCTCCATCCATCTTCCTCTCTGTCTTCTCCTAGCAACCTCCTCCATCCATCTTCCTCTCGGTCCTCTCCTGGCTACCTTCCCCATCCATCTTCCTCCTGGTCCTCTCCTGACTACCTCCTCCATACATCTTCCTCTCGGTCCTCTCCCAACTACCTCCTCTATCCATCTTCCTCTCGGTCCTCTCCTGGCTACCTTCCCCATCCATCTTCCTCTCGGTCCTCTCCCAACTACCTCCTCCATCCATCTTCCTCTCGGTCCTCTCCCAACTAACTCCTCTATCCATCTTCCTCTCGGTCCTCTCCTGACTACCACCTCCATCCATCTTCCTCTCGGTCCTCTCCTGGCTACCTTCCCCATCCATCTTCCTCTCGGTCCTCTCCCAACTACCTCCTCTATCCATCTTCCTCTCGGTCCTCTCCTGGCTACCTCCTCCATCCATCTTACTCCCGGTCCTCTCCTGACTACCTCCACTCTCCTGGCTACCTCCTCCATCCATCTTCCTCTCGGTCCTCTCCTGGCTACCTCCTCCATCCATCTTCCTCTCGGTCCTCTCCTGACTACCTCCCACATCCATCTTCCTCCCGGTCCTCTCCTAGCTATCTCCTCCATCCACCTTCTTCACATGCCCGAACCATTTCATCCTTGATCTGGTAATTTTTCCACAAAAGGGTTCTTTCATCTTATTCCGTGTTTGTATAACATTTCTTATTTTGTCTCTCATAGTCATTTCCACGGCTTGTATACGGCTCTCCTGTCTTTAGTATAACATGCATGTATCCGAGCTGTCAGTGGTCCTAACTGTTGTAGAGGGTCTGTTTGGAACACAGCAGTCCGTACTGACATGGCCATAAGATGGAAATGGTTGATGATGATGATTTTATCTATGTATTGCTTATTTTAATTTGTCAGTTAAAATGAATCTAATTAAGAAGTATGATTATCTGAGCTGCCATTTAATAGGTGTCCATAATATCCACAATATTTTTAAAGACTGACTGGAAATAAAAGGGAACTTGACTCACACTTTTTTTAGTTGATTAATAAAATATTTTGTGTATAAATCTTGAGATTGCTTTGCGGTGTTCCAGGTTGCCAACATGACAACATCACCTCATGATTCACTGATTCTGTAATTCTCTGGTCCAACGCGTCTGGATAATAGGGTTTTTCTTGTTTAGTCTTGTTAATAATCTTTGCACCCAACTGAAAACTACACCAATATCAAATTATATAACATAAAAGGTTAGCTTTGGAATTAAGGGACTATGTTATGAATATATGTAAAAATACATTAAAAACAAACATGATAGGTTCTAAAAGTGTCTGGTTTATATTAACCAGTACTTTGCGAGAGGTGTTTTTAACAATCTTTGCTCCTGGTTTTATTATTAATTGTCTGATGTTTAGTTTATACTTTGTTATTATATTGTAGATATTTATCAATGTAGTTCATGTATGAAATATACCTAGTAAAATAATATTTGTCAAGTTGTCAATACTTAATATTGAGAATGTATTAAAAGCTACTCAATATTTACAAATCTATTTAACACAGAATAATTGTATGGATTGTATGTAGACCTACCGTTATTGTATTCCTCAAATTTAGCCATAATAACCAACTTGTGTGTGTTTAGAATCGGACATATGTGCTAATTACAGTAGTTTGTTATGGATGAGGAAGGTTGAATTTAGAAAAAAAAAAGTGTAATCACATGTGCTTGGAGGGAGAGTGGAAACCATTCAACCATTCAAACCCTGGTCACTCAGTCATTGGCAGTCTGGTTTATTGCGAGAGTGATGACTTTGGCCAGGGTGGTCCGACATTTTTCACATCAAGGGCCAAATTTGACATCGGTTCACGTCGTGGGCCGAAGATATATTTAGTAATACCATTAACCTAATAGAGGCCTACAAACAACACTTAACTAACAATTACTTTCAATACTTTTTATATACACACACACAATATTTATACACACACACAATATTTATACACACACACACACACAGACGGAAATGATATTTTTGGTGGTAGAATCTTTCAAATTTTACTGCCAGAAAAAGTTTATAGTTAGTTTATAAAAGTTTATAGAAAAATGCTGAAATATGTGGTCTATGCACACACACTTACTCAGTATTATAAATATATAAATATTCTTAATCAAATAAATGTGAAATAAAATGCAATCATGATTTCTTTTTTTAAATTATTATTATTACTATATATTTTTAAATCATTAGCTATTTCATATTTGCCACCCACGTGTTTGCTTTAATTTTCCTCCAAGACACTATGAGGGCCACATTTTCAGTGAGCTCGGGCGGGCTGCATCAGACCATTCGACCGGTGAAATGGGTGTGTGTATGTGATTGAATAGAATTATTACAACTCATATTATTATAAACTATCGGTGACCTGGAGGTCTATGGGTAAGATGTCATATTTCTGTGCTGGGGGTACGGGGTTCAGTCCTCGGTCCCGGCACAGATTTATCTGATTACCAAACCCTTCCTTCACCTCTGACAAGACATCTTGTGAATGTGGGAGAATGTCAGACGACCTTGTGAAAGGGATTAGTTTCTCGTGGCACTCTCGTTAATATTTTCTAAAGCGTTTTGTTGTTGCACATTTTTTTATTTAAAGTGGAATATATCAGAGTATCATACTAAACTATTAACATTGTTTTAATTTTTTATTTATTTTAAATAAAAATAACACATTTTTATATTACTCCCTTGCTGTTTTAATTGAAATATATAGATATAACAACAAAATTAATAAAATACACAAATTCAGTTATAGAGTAAAAGTTTTGGAAATCAATAAACTAGCACACACTCCATAGTTTTAGATCACAAAATGAATAATATCACAAATAAATGTTACGATACTCCTCACGTAGGTTCTCGCTCTATTGTTTCAAATTGGAGATGTTTACTCAAAACTCTTAATATATTACGTGAAAGGAAATAATATTCACTAGCAAACCCAAGCATAAATTGCACTATACTTATGTAAAACATTTTTTTGAGTCCCAGTTTTAGTTTTTATAATTTTATTTTTAAAGAATTAATGCCCTCTTTGTATGTTTGAACCAATAAAAAAAGATTGATATTGGACGCACAAGGGTCAACACTTCGTATTAAGATTTTGACTTCTGGTTAAAATTTTCAAGATTTAATTAGGTGTTTCATATCTTCAGGTCATCAAATTACTCATTTATAAATTTTGACCAATAAAAAATTTAAATATTGACTATTGAGTCTAAAATAGAGATATATCATTGTTGTACAAATATTTCTTCTAAGAGGTTTAAGGAAAAATAACAAACTTTTTGAGAGACTTATATCTAATTACTCTGTCATTGGAGAATTATTGTGTTAAAACTTTAGTAGTATCTCTTTACAACTAAAGCTCACAAAATTGTATTAATATATTTGTGAATATCTCAAACAGTTTGTTTTATAAAAAAATATATTACAAATAAAAGTTTTTAATTTTTAATAGTAGGCCCTACTACAATTTTGCAATGATAAGTTATTTAGTATCTCAAATAGTTGCAGAGATACGGAAATTTCCGCTTTTGTAAATTATCCTAAAAGTCATTTTCATGGGAAAATGAAAATATCCAGTTTATTGATAATCTTAATCAACACCTAGGTATGAATTTTAATCAAAATCGCTAGAGCTGATTTTGAGAAATTATATTTTTTCTCTTTTAGCTTTTTACTAAACTACTCTTAATTTTGGTGTTAAAAAGACACACAGACAGATGGCATTGTAAAGACCATTTTTTAAGGTGTGGGGGTGTCATGAGACATCGACATCCATCAACATTTCAGGTTAGATTTTTTTTACGATCGCAATACTTTAAATTGGTGTTCAAAAAGTTTAAAAAATATATATATTTGCGCATAGCTTGAAAGTTATTGTTTTTATAGATATATGTTTCGAGTAAAATATTTGTATTATAAATAGATCTACATATTTGCAACAATAAGTAATTTCATGTATCAATGTTTAGAGCACAAAAGTTTTATATCTGGCCTAATGGTTGACACGCAACACGCATACAACCCTCAAGAGATAGCTGTCCATTTCTTGCTTTGGATTTTATTGTCGCCATGGCTGAGAAATGGTTGACACGCAACACGCAATACAATCCTCAAGAGATAGCTGTCCATTTCTTACTTTGGATTTTATTGTCGCCATGGCTGAGAAATGGTTTACACGCAACACGCATACAATTCTCAAGAGATAGCTGTCCATTTCTTACTTTGGATTTTATTGTCGCCATGGCTGAGAAAGCTTGCTTGCACAGATAAGAATGCAAGCAGGTCAAAAGTGGGTTTGTTAATTGCTTTTCTCAGTAGGTTAGGGTACTCCTCCACCAGTCCAAGCCCAAAAACAACCAATGATGTTTCACCCTTGTCAAATTTAAAATTTAGCATGGAATAAGCGCAGAGATCGATGAATTAGTTTCGTTCATTGGCACTGAAATATAGCTCTTCTGAACTGTCTGCAAACTCAAATGGTGAAACAATCCAGTCAATCTTGGTGGAAAGAGAAACGCCCAGTATTATGAGACCCGTGAGTACAGGAACATGAGCCAACAGTAGTTAACTAAAGATAATTACACTTCGGGATCAATATCCAGGACCCTAAAGGTTCCCGAGGAGACAAACTCGACAACTCGCCCACTGCAACAAAGTGAACAGTGGTGAGTCGATAATTATAAACATTTAAATAAATCCCTTGAACTGACCTCAAGAAAGAGCTCGCTCGATTTAATGTCTGTACCCCAAAGAACATGACCATTAACCCATCAGCTTATGCTCACTCAGGTTCTTAAGAAGCCTAGCTACTTAGGCATCTAATAATTAAACAATTAAACGCTCTCTATGGCAACTAATAGTGAGTTAAGATCATAGTCACAATGAGGAGGCGCTAACCTAGTCCCTCTTAAACGGGGCTACCGCGGCGAAAATCTCAAGAGGAAACCAGAGTAGAAAACCAATGGAATCCAGAGCAAACTAAGCTCGGGGTTTTACTCTGGTTTTCATTCGGTTATGAAACAACCAGAGTTAGTCTGGTTCTTTCAGGGTCTCTGGTTTACTCTGGAATGATTTGGTTACTTTGGGATGCTCTGTTGTTTTTTTTCTTCTGAATTCTCTTGTTTGCAATGGAATACTCGGGTATTTTTCTCTGGAATGCTATGGGTTGCAATAGAATACTCTGTAACTATACTCTGGAATGTTATGGTTTGTAATTGAATACTATGGTATTTTACTTTGGCCTATGCTGGTTCTCTCTGGTATGCTATGGTATTTTACTCTGGTTGGTGTTGGTTTCCTCTGCGGTGTTAAGGTATTTTACATGTTGGTACCACGGATACTTAATTTAGAAAAACGAATTAGTTATGAAATTTCACCCATCTCGAAACTATCTCTACATGTTACGATAAGTTAATAGTGAGTACGGGTCTTCTCTCTTTGCGTGCTAACCGGCCAGTGCCGCGTCTGACGCTTTCCTTCCACATAAGGTCAAAACCAGATGCTAAACCCGAGGCACTGATTGGCCAGGAGTCTGAGCCAAAATCTCCCCCTCCCCTGAAAGAACACACGTGCAAGAAACAGGTGCATCTCCCAGCTTCCGGGTACAGCTATTGATACATTGCACGATGCTTAAAATCAAAAGTAAAAGTAATACATTTGGATGACTCTAATATTCTAACAAAGACTTTAAATAATGAAAAACTATTATATTAAAAGTTTAAAGGCCTAAAAATGAAGTTCATGAATTGAAATTTAAAACATATATTGCTTACAACTTACTTATATTCTTAATAGAGCAATAACACATCAAACTTTGATCATTAAACTAATTTTTCTAATTATTTTAATTATTGGATTATGTTTTACAACTATCTAGTCCCACAAATGCAATTGCGTTTGATTTGTATTCAACCTTCTTCATTCCTTCTGTCTTAGCGTAATTAAAATACGTTGATCCTGGACGGGCATCATGACTGGGTACATTTTAGCTTTAGTATTAGCGAGATTAACCAAATTTTCTATGATTCCATTACAAAAACATTTTTCAACATTGAAATATTTTTTTAAAACAATAAAATATAATATTTTTTTAAAATTGGGAGTATTACTCACCATGTAAGCTTTGCTTTGTACTAATTTCCTAATCCACACAAACACAACACCAATATAGCTCAGACTGATCAAGAAAACAGTAAGTTGCCGAACGTTGCTTTTTGACGACTGACAGGATAAACCTAATTACCTTCAGTGGGGAAGCCAAATGGTGGATTATACAAGCTTCACGAGATTATTGCTTCTTTTTCAGTTCCATTGTTCCATAATCGTAAGTTATTACACCCCATTAATCTTTCGAGCACATTCTTGGGGTGTGGTAGGGAAATGAACTGCAGGGATAGATTACAATATGTATACATATTTGCCTTACAGTTACCATTGTTATGTTTACTATGGTGTTTTAATTTAATATGTTATCATGGAAGTAAGAAAACGTATAATAATACAATATACCGTACCTGCTTCAGTGTTCACATAGCATAAGGCGTCACTCTCCCAATAGACTAGACTGCTGATGATTGGAAGATCGGGGTCTGAATCCCGGTAGGGTATACTGAGGGTGATATTTCCTAAATAGTATTAGTAAATATAGTACGGAATAAAATATTACCTTTGTATGAGGACGTGACCGAACCGACCTTGCCAAAATATGTAGTTATCCATCAGTCCATTTCAGCGTCTTTAGTTTTTCAGGTGAATTCCAAGGAATATCCTATGCCTATAATTATGGTGCTATCACCCCCTCTGTGTTTTTCGACCGGGTTTGGGGCCGGCTTTGGCCACATTACCGGCGTTTAATGTCGTATCTCCATTTGATTCGACAAGAAACTATAGGGATTTTTAAATAACAAGTACGCTGTGGTATACTGGAAATAGGATAGGGCTATTCAGATTTTATATTCATTGTTTCCTATTTTCTAAAGCCCACATTATATTTTTTAGAATTTAAATTGATTATAGATCCAATTTTCTAAATACAGTAGGTTGAATTAATATTTAGCCCATATTGAATCTGCGCCAAAAAGTTCGCTGGCTTATTTGGCGTATACTCATGAAGTTTGGATTCGTTTGGAATCTATGCCGAGGAGTTTACATTGTGGAAACAATTGTTGTTTTACACTTTGCTATACAGGTAAATTAAACATAAACTAACTAAGATAATTGAAGAAGGATAAGCAGGATATAATTTTTTTAAGGGAAAACACTCGCATTTACGTGGAAGGAGATTAGGAAATCATTAAGACAATACACACTCTGTCACAGTACTTCAAAGTGCTTGTAGTTATTTTCTACGTTGGGATTTGTTCTCGTCGAAGGGTGAAAAATAGTAAGCGGGAGTTTATTTTTCAAAACAACGAGCGACGAGAAATTATTATTGAAAGAAAATAGCCAACACAGCTTGCAAAGTATTATTTCGTGGAATTGCAAAACAAACAGTTGCTGACTTGATATAGTTGTGTGTGTGGCCGCACGGTCTAGCGCTTCTCTCGTGTCGGAATATAATGTCGAGGACTAAAGATAGGGGTTCAATTTCGCTCCTGTACACTGATAGTTTCCCCACGCTCTAACAACACGCAAATGCGGGTGCACTTACTATAAATTACACCTACCTTATCCCTAGCCCATTAGAGTAATTAGTACATAGGTGTATAGCTTGAACAGGTAGTATGACGCGGCACTAAAAAAACCCTACATAATCGGCTGTTGAATGCTCTAAAGTCTTTGGCGTCCCTTTCTCAATAAATTGGCCTGCCGATGATGGGAAGATCGGGGGTTGAATCCCGGTTGAGTGTACTACAAATGGTTTTTCCTGAATGGTTTTCCACTCAACTTCCACACAAAGGTGGGAACACTCTCTCTAAATTACACCCTACCTTATTCTTAACACATTAGCGTAATCGTAACAAAAATAAAACATAATCAATATAAAATTAATTAAAAATAAACATTAATTAAATTAACCGTAATAACGGTGTCCATAGCTGTATTATTTTTTCTATCCTACATGGTAATTTATTAATGGGACTTCTATATAGTTTTGGTCAAGGCAATCCAGTTTATCCTGATAAGATTGACTAATTAATTTTGGGCTATGTGGTATCAGAGCCAACTTGAGCCCCTCGTCCTCGGTGGTCTAGACTAAAACGAGACTAGCACTTTAGACCATGCGGCCACCGAGGCGGGTATTTGTACTCAAAGAGTAAATAGTCATTAGTTGACAGCGGCACTCCCTTATCCCCCTTCCAAAGTTTCTGCACCTGTTGTCACTCAAAGAGAGACAGGGAGAGTTACTATGCGTTGTTGCCGAAGAAAACCCCTGATCTAGGTGTAACCAAATAGGGAATATTTGTCAGGATGGCTCAGTGGGTCGGGTAGAGCATAGAAGAATCATCGTGTAGGTTATTTTTTAATTTACTCTATTTAATCCTATGTACTTTATGATCATCGTATGTGTTCTATATAGCTCACTTTTGACATATTGTATTTATTTAGACAACTGAAAGGACAATATTATTAATTGTAGTCAGTCAGGGCTATTATAGTGTCTTAAATTCTCGAAAGTCTAACAATTTAATCAAAGCGCGGATAATTCTACCAACATGCTTTAACATAAACAGATCAACATGAGAATGCATGGCATACTAAATTTACACACACACACACACACACACACACACACACACACACACACACACACACACACACATATATATATATATATGTATATACATACATATATACCACACAGGGCAAACTTCCTTAAAAATTTTTGACTTTGAGATGAAGTTTAATCGATACCAATATTGTATGTCTATATCCGTGTCAACCTCGGGGGTAAAGTACTCACCTCAGTACCCAATGCTTATTGGTTTAACCTAAGCCTTTGTCAACGGAATTTTCTAGAGTGATAAACATACGTAGCACAATTTACTTCGAAGGGGAAGTAAAGCTGTCTGTCCCATGTCGATTTTGGCAAGTAAAATAAACCTGAAAGGTATGTGAAAATACCTAACTGGCAAAATTGTTGAGCTCTTTCTTGCTCGCCCATAGATATTCACATTGGAAATAAATGACACTTTCCGAACTCTCTAAGTA
>CABFVX010006275.1:11599-41696 GCA_902151425.1 Timema shepardi
CACACACACACACACACACACACACACACACACACACACACACACACACACACACACACACACACACATATATATATATATATGTGAAAGATTGTTTAACCCATAGCTTGTGGATAAAACTGTTCTACAAAGTGTGAGGATTAATTTTAAGTCCTTGTCAATGTCCACCCACGATAAGTGAGAGTTAATTAGCTGCCCATAATATTGTATGTCGGTTGAGGATCGCGGAAACTTTAGACTTGTGCATGTTAAACGTGTGAAAAAAAATTTACTATGAAACATTTGTGTTCAAAAGAGATACTGACAAACTAGGGCTTGTGCTGATATTTTCAGAAACCAGAAACACAGATTTGGAGTGGCAGTGACTTTGAAGCGGCATGCCCCTACACTCTACTCTGGGCAGATCTAAGTACCGACATTCCATTTCAAAATGTGACTATCTCTTAGCTCAAAACATCCAAAATGTCAATAACGTATTCAATTATTTTAGCATAAACACTGGAACCATCTTTCCCACTGATTTATCCCATGGTCTAATACACTACATCTACTACTAAATTAAACGAAAATTGCGGTAAAAAATAAATTTATCGATATCGATCTAAACAAATGGGATAAAATTATGATATATCAAGATGGTTGTATTAGGGTAGATTATGGAGGAAATGCAGTGACTCGCAATTTGTCAGGTTCTACGACTATGTAGGGTTGTTGTAGGTACCTAGTACTACCTACACCACCAAGTGTGCTCGTGCCGCAATTTCAAATATAGAAACTGTGGCACCTTAAACTTGGCGATTTTATGAGGCTAGCTGATGAAAGTTCAAAGTCAAATATCTCAAAATTTCCAGAGGATCCAGGTTCTGCAACTAAGCAGGGTTGTTGTAGGTACCTAGTACTACCTACACCACCAAGTGTGCTCGTGCCGCAATTTCAAATATAGAAACTGTGACACCTTAACCTTGTCGATTTTATGAGGCTAGCTGATGAAAGTTCAAAGTCAAATATCTCAAAATTTTCAGAGGATCCAGGTTCTGCGACTATGCAGGGTTGTTGTAGGTACCTAGTACTACCTACACCACCAAGTGTGGTCGTGCTGCAATTTCAAATATAGAAACTGTGGCACCTTAAACTTGGCGGTTTTAGACGACTAGTTGCATGTCTGATATAAGTTCTAAGTTCAAAGTCAAATATCTCAAATTTTCCTAAATATGGTTCCAATTTTTATGATAGTGTGTACTAATCATGTGTTTTAAACGTATTTATTAATTATTTACCTATTTTCTCTATGGTTACATCTTGTTCAAGCGCATTTATTAATTATTTACTTATTTTTATTATGGTTATATTTGGTTATTATTTCTACAGTTGTCTCCCTGCTCAGATCCTGTTTTCCACTAGAATAAACGTTTATGAGTTCGTGGAAAAGTTCTGTCCGCAAATTTGTTTGACTGATATTTGAGAGAGGATTAGTATTCAATTTTATATTCCACATGTATATGTAATGTGAAGTAATTAATAATAGTTTATTTTTACAAATATATTCTTGGTAAGTTATAATTAATTATATAGGAAAAAAATGATAAAATAAATGAATGAACTAAGGTTTGCTACCACAGTGCCGATAATCACAGGTTATGTTTCCATCAATAACATTTCTCAAAGATCCACCGCTTATGACGGTATTATTTTAGAACTGCTAGTGGAGTGGTTTCTTGAAATGCAAACTCAGAACAAACAAAACAATTTTACTGTTCTCTATGGTTGTGAAACATGCTCTCTCAACCTTAAATGATAAAAATAAGTTTTGGATGTTTAAACATGGTGCTTAAGAAGATATTGGGGAGTGTAGGAGGCTACATAATGATGAGTTACATACTCTGTACTCATCAATCATAGGATATTGTTAGGATAATCAAATCTTGTAAAATTACTTTACGGTGATTACAGTGATCAGGATGTTCAAAGTAGGGGCCTATAGACTGTCAAACTAATTAGAAGAGACCATTGGGAAGACCTAGACTCAGAAGGTGGGGGATAACATTAGAATGGTCCTGAGAGAGAGATGATGTAATTAGGTGGACTGGATAGAAGTAGCTCAAGATAGAGATAGGCGATGTACTATTGAAAGTTCATCAGTGAACTTTCCCGTTCCTGATGCCATTGAGTAAGTAAGTGGTGTGTGCCGGACTGGATTACATCTGGGGAAGCACATTCATGGCTAATTAAATGAAGAAATTAAAACAAATACCAACCTGCTGAAGATGGTGAGATTGAGGTTTTGAATCGTGGTCAAGTCTCGTGGGGGTGGTTTCCCCTGAATAGCTTCTCACTCTCCTTCCACGCAAATGCCGGTAATTATATTACCTCTAAAATGCTTACTTCTTCATCCCTACATTTATCTGATTACCAAACCCTTCCTTCACCTCTGACAAGACATCTTGTGAATGTGGGGAATGCCAGGCCTCCACCGTGGTTCGGATTCCACGTTAAACTGTAGGTCCTCCATTTCATCTCACAATCACCCTACCATTACACATTAGCGTAAGTGTGTATAACCCGAACGGGTAGTAAGACGCGGTGCTAATAACAATAAAAACTTACTCATTCTTGTTTTCTTTTTATAGGTCAACCTTTGAATATTCTGTAGAAATTATATGTCCTCTCCCCTTTATGTTTATACCTCCTTTTTGGTAACTAAAAAGTTATTCCTTATAGAATTATACTAGTAGACCTATAATATATTCTGTCCCATATATAAACATGCTAAATCTCTCGTAACCTTGTATAAGATCCTTCTCTTATAGTATTGATAATTTTGGGTTCTTATCACCCCCCCGATATAAAACAGGTTAGGTTAATTAAACCTAATTTTGTTATAATTTCCCTTTAGAAACTCTCATTGGACAAACAGTCATTAGAACATATTAAACTAACTTATTCATATCCTCCTGCAAATGAGGAACTTTGAATATCTTCTTCTCCGACTTTAATCTTACTACTCCCGGTAGGCCTACAACTCTCCCTTACCTTGCATGGGCCACCTCGTCACTGGATTCACCACTATCCGGCCTAAATCGGTGGCATTCCGGGATAGAATCTGCTCGTTTTCTGATTGAGTTGTTAAATAGGATTACAATATAACTCTATAAGGAAAACCTCTTTTCGCTTTATGAGGTAATTGTAATATATTTGGAAGAAGGTACAGGAAAAGTAGATCGGATATAAATAGGATTACAGTAATTGTAGGGGAACAGTAGAAATTAAACGAGAAAGATATTTTTAAAATGTTTACCATACGGTAGGGCCTACTTTATTTTGTAAACGGAACATTGGGTACAAAGTAAGTTCAACAAGAGAAAATAGAACATTATATGGATGGCATTATAAATTCAGTAAATGTTGGATCTGTACCGGTTTGTTTATATTAAAACCCGCTTGTTAGCACCGAGAACCGAGCCGGATAGTCGCGACTCTAGTGTACAATCCTGGAACCACCTAGTCCAAAATCATTGTCAGAGTTAAACAGATTGCACAGATTGCACTCCACAAGCAAACTACATACTTGTAACGCACCTGTCGGAGTGAACTTGCCTTAAAGATGGCGTCTTGTTCCATCCAAGTTGAACGATTTAAATGCTGTCACTTTACTTGAGGTAGTTTTGTCACTTCGATGGTTATTTTTGTGATAATTTGGTTGTGTTGGTAGGGCTTGATGGATGAGGTGGAAGATTTTCCAGATGACCTGGCTTATGACTCCGATGAGGAGGAGTACGATGCGCTCAACGACGAGACGTTCGGCTCGGATGCCATTGGTGAGTCAAAGATATAGTATCAATCCTTGAATGTGCAGGATACCAAATAACTCGCATCGGTGGGTGCATAGTCCAAAGCAGGGGTCGGCAAACTTTTGGTTGTGTGCTCGGCGTGCCGACCAACCAAGCTCAACCAAATTGTTTATATTCTTATACCAGTTAAACTACCCGCCTTGGTGGCGTAGTTGTCTAACACGCTTGTCGTGTTGAGCCCTACTGCTGAGGACAGGGAGATCGAGGTTCGAATCTCGGTCGGGTGAACTGGGGGGGGGGGTTTCCTAAATGGTTTTCCACTCTCTCTCCACGAAAATGCGGGTTCACTTCATCTAATTCAACCTTCCCAATTCCTAATCCATTAGCATAATTAGTACTTAAAGCGTATAACCCGAACGGGTAGTAAGACGTGGTGCTAAATATGTTTATACCAGTTAACTAGTACAACTATTAAAACTAAGTTAATCTTGTAAAATGTAAATAGAACAGGTTTCTAAATCGAATATATCAAATAGCCTAACTACTGTTTCTTAGAATGTTTAATATTTTAATATAAATCAGGTAATTCAGAATAAATACCAAAGTTATAAATGTGTTTTGCAAAATTTAAGTTTTGAAAACTATTGTTTTGAAATTTTGAAAGAAAATAATTGAATCATTGAAACATAAAACGCATTGTTATTAAAATTACTACCCATAAAAATGATTTTAATTAAAGATAAACATTTTATATTACCGTAACTTTTTTAAAATTCAAATCGCTCACCATTGCTGCCACGCTGCCATTGACTATCGTCCCGCGTGCCGTAGGTTGCCACCCCTGGTCTAAGGTGTAACTTCATCAATAGACTGGCTAGCTTTCTTAAAAAGTGATTCCCCTACTCTACTTCCACGAGAATACGTGTACACTTCCTCTAAATTATATCCTCCTCATCCCAACCCCATTAGTTTAATTAAATGAAAATAGCCCGGACGGGTAGTAAGCTAGGAAACAAATACAAATATAAATAAAAGTTAGGGCAAATCCCAGTGTCACCGATTGAGGTTTGAACCTCATACAGCTGTTATCTGGACTCGACCCACCTAACTGTCTCTGTAGTGGCATCATACCGTAACAATCCTGCCACCTTTCACTCGATAACAAACAATGTGTGTCTGCTCTGTACCATACACAGGAGACGAGGACTGGGAGCAGAGTCACGAAGTGCTCGCCGGACTCTCTCAGGACCAGAACGAGTTAGAGGCCCGTCTCGCCACCTTGTGGCAGGATGAGGAACATATTCCGCTGGTAAAAACCTCCTCTTTAGATTGCATTTGTTGCGGATAGTTGTTGGTGTATGTAGTTTGTAAAAAAATGTACGGAAGGACAATTTTGTCACACTTGTAATTAGTTAATAAGTTAGCATTAGTTTGTGGCAGTAATTGCTGTCTAGACATATGAGACTGTCAAAATGTAAAAATACATTATTATCGAGAAATGTTAACATGACACTCTTTCTGAATCTACAGACCGTATCAGCACATGAATTAAAATCTAATGATTGAACACAAAGCCCAGACGTAAATACTTCCTTGTGTAAGGGAAAGGTGACCTGGCGGTCTAGGGGTTAGGGGTCAGACTTCTGTGCTGGCGGCCGGGGTTCAATCCTCGGTCCCGGCACAGATTTATCTGATTACCAAACCCTTCCTTCACCTCTAACAAGACATCTTGTGAATGTGGGGAATGCCAGGCCTCCACCGTGGTTCGGATTCCACGTTAAACTGTATGTCCTTCATTTCATCTCACAATCACCTTACCATTACACATTAGCGTAAGTGCGTATAACCCGAACAGGTAGTGAGACACGGAGCTAATAATAATAATATTGTAAGGGAAGCCCACCGGACCAACAATAAATGTTTCAGCATCGCCGGAAATCGAACCCAAGACTCTTTGAGTCAACAGAGGTGAACATTGCCAACTGATCCGCACAGTTCCAAAATTTGTTGTTAGTTTACAAGAGACTTAGTCGTACCTACATTACCTATGGGTATGTTTCAAAATTGGTGCTTTCAACCAAAGTAGGCCTATAGACAATTAATTTAGCGTAACTCGGTTCTTTGGAAATGAATCATATTTCATTGCACCATTGGGCTCTCTCCAAGAGTTATTGAATCCATAAACGGCACACAGCAGCATCAAACTAAGTGAGTTATGTAGTTTGTAAAAAAAATGTAAAACAAATTTTTAGCTGATAAAGTTTTTTATTCAATATTAAAATTACAATTAGGTTACACATATTATTATGGAAGGACAATTTTGTTGTAAATGTGTTTAAACTAGTTTAAAGGCAATATTTGCAAATATTTTTGTGGTAATTATTTTATAATCATAGAATTTGAAATAATGTAAATTTTGTAAATAAAAATTCATAAAAAATATACTATTACAAATTATAGCAAGAACATTTTGTATTTTTTGTAACAAAACTCGGTCATCCAGGAGATCAAACTTGGCACTTAATTCTAAACAAAGCATTGAGTGCAAAGTTCAATCCACAGGGTAGCTTAGTTTTATTACAAAAAAAATACAAAATTATCTCAATACACATGAGGTTTTATGATAGGCCTAAGTTAAACAAATAAACTATTAGTTGGTTTCTTTTTAAATACATAGTTCAATAATATGCAAAGTTTATTTTTCCAAAATATTAATGTGGCTAGGGAAGTTGTACCTCACACATTATATTGTTGGTATTTGACGAACTTGAACAATATCTTCCAGACGTACCACTGATATGAACTATTTATCATTTGGCTGAAACAATGTCTTACTTGTATCATATTAAAACTCATTGTTGGGAAGAACTGCTTTTATGATGCACACATTGACAATACCTATTGTTGGGAAGAACTGCTTGTATGATGCACACATTGACAATACCTATTGTTGGGAAGAACTGCTTGTATGATGCACACATTGACAATACCTGTTGTTGGGAAGAACTGCTTGTATGATGCAGGCATTGACAATACCTGTTCTTTGCTAGATACACACTTACAAGAATATATGTACCTGCTGTAACATGGATTGATTGACTTGATGCATCAGTGTCATTTATTCTAGATTTCCCTAATAGGGTAGGTGGGCAAAACCACGCATGTCTTTTTTTTTTTTTACTTTACTCATAACGTGTAATCTAATCAACGGCCTCTGGGGTGCAGATAGGTTGCAACCCCACCAGTTATGTAGAAGAAACTTATGTCGGTTGGATGTCAGCACAACGAAATAATGAGGTAAGTGTATATTAACCAGTTTTCATGTAATATTTCCCTTGATTTAATTGAATGTTGAATGAAGGTATTACAAAACGTAACTTGCTGTTTGAAGGCAAGAGGTGAGGTCTGTTATTATCTGAGAACTCTTTCCTATTGTTGATCCATCCATCTTGGCACACACGGGGGGCATTGATAACATCACAGTTTGGGGTATATAATAATAAAATACCTAATAATATTGGCTAAATAATAAAATCTAATAAATAATCTAAAATGGTTTCTCTTGTGTTTCAGAAACTACAAAAGAAAAACAGAACACAAGCCCATGACAGAAGCCATTCTCAACCACGCACGCACACTGATTGAGCAAGGGTCGTCAATCCGCCAAGGCTATTGGTTTTCATGAGAAAAGTCTGCGTACTCGATTGAAGATAGGAAGAGGGTCTGTAAAGCTCGGGCGTTTCCGCAAAGTCTTTTCCGAAGAATGAGAAAAGGAAATCGTCAAACACTGTATTGAATTGGACAAGCGTTTCTTTGGCCTGACTTTGAAGTCTTTGCGGTTTCTGACGTACAGTTATGCATTGAAAAACGGCATAGAAGACCCATTCTCCACACAAAGCCAACTTTCTGGGAGAGATTTCACCGGAGAATTCATGAGGATAAACAAGTTGTCACTCAGAATAGCCCGCAAAACCAGTATCGCCAGAAATATGGGGTTCAACAGAACTCAAATACATCAATATTTTGAAAACTTGGAAACCTGTATGATAAAATATGGATTTCCATCTGAACCTGTTTATAATATGGATGAAACGGGGGTCCAGACAGTGCCAAATAAGCTCCCCGAACACGTGTCCCCCAACTGGCAAAATCCGTGGCAGCTGAACAAGGTGAAACTGTGTCAGTTGCATGTTCAACGAACGCGACTGGTCTCTTTGTACCTCCATTTTTCATTTTCGCGCGTAAGAGGCTCAATCTCCTCATTAAAACTGGACCAGTCAGATGAGCCATGGCAGTAACGGACAAAGGCTATATGAACACTCCAACCTTTATCAAGTTCACCAACCCTGCCCTATTCTACTGATACTGGACAATCATGTCTCACATGTCGAGCCTCCCACCTCACAGCGGCCATAAGACACAGTCCCTCGGTCGAAACCTTATTACGATGCTGCTGGAATGTGACTCATCCGGGTCAAGTCCCGAGTCTCTACAACGTGGCCGAGACTTTCAAGACAGCAGTTGAGAAAGCGGCTACCATGGAAAATGCAGTCCAAGGTTTTCGCGCAACAGGGATCTATCCCTTGGACAAAAACAAATTTACCGAGGCTGATCAGGCCGATCAAGACCAAGAAGACGTTCTTGAAGAAGATGGAAAGAAGAGTCATAATCTTTGAGCAGGAAAATGAGTCAACCGTGGGTTGTGAGCCCAGTGAAGTTTCTGAATGTCCTCCAAACACCAACTCCACCTCGATCCCGGCGGTTCCTGAGGAAGGCCCGAGTAATCCCACACTAGGCGACTCTCCATCGGAAAGGCCCAATGAAGAACCGATCTTTAATTCCAGCGACCCCTCCATCCCTCACGAAGAAAACATTGGCCAAGCCATCCCAGAACCCTCTCAAATCAATACACCGCCGGAAGATATAATTTATCCCCCCAAAATTCAAATAAAAAGAAAACGCTCTGGTAGAGGTTTGAAGTCAGTAATACTGTCATCTACCCCCAACAAAGAACGTTTGGAACAATTTTCGGCAGAAAAAGAAACTACAAGGAATAACAATTGCAACAAGAGACTTTTCCCCGCAGACAAACCAAAGAGAAATAGAAGGAAGAAATCACCTTCCAGCTCTTCAGAATCCGACACCAACATGTGCATCTAATTGACAGCTCCGATCTGGATGGTTTATTTTCTGAATACCCGCCTCGGTGGTGTAGTTGGCTAACGCGCTAGTCATGTTGAGCTCGACTGCTGAGGACGGGGATTTCGAGGTTCGAATCTCGGTCGGGTGAACTGGGGGTGGTTTTTCCTAAATGGTTTTCCACTCTCCCTCCACGCAAATGCAGGTTCACTTCCTCTAATTAAACCTTCTCAATTCCTAGTCCATCAGAGAAATTAGTACGTAAAGCGTATAATCCAAACGGGTAGTAAGACGCGGTGCTAAATATTTTATTATTATTTTCTGAAGAGGAAGAAAAAAGAGAAAATGACACTTCATCACTTCAAATTGGTGATTTTGCCGTTGCCAAGGTGCAGGGGAAAACTAGAAACTGCTCCAGGCTCTACATCATTAGAGTTATCTCGCTTTACAGGTGTGGCTAGCATGGGCTGTTGTACAAGCGAGGACCTAAAAGCCAACGGTTCTACGAGACAGCCGAGGAGAATAATATTCAAATGAAGCTCTCCAAGCTGACTCAAAATTCTTCTGCAAGATTCCAAAATACAATAAGTTTCCCGGAAGATTTGACGGACTTAACAATTTATTGAATAAAATTACTCACCAAACAATCTTTAATACTTTGAGGTTCAAGGCTTTTTTTTCTTTTTTTTCCCCCAACGTGATAGTTAAACACAAAATACCTATTTTTTTTAAATATGGCGATCAATGTTTTTCTTTTCAAAATAGGCCTATGTTTACCAAAAAATTATTTAAGACTCACTTTTTTTTTGTATAAACATTTAGTCTGTTATTTCCATTGATCTCACGATGACTTATTACGTCTATTTGGTTTATTCTGAGGAATACATTTTTTATTACATTACATGTCTTCATTGAAACCCTTTCCTTTTCCCAAAAAAAGGTGTGAAATGGGGTAAAAACCCGCACTGCGGATTTTTGCCCTAGCCGTGCGGGTTTTTACCCCATCATGTGGGGCAAAAAAGCCAGCAAAAAGAGGTTTTTGAAAAATTCAAATTGCTTACTTGATATCTATACAACAGCATCGTTACTGTAAGTAACTCATGCCGACATCCTAATCTATCAGTTACATCAGTATTTTATGGAATATTGACCCACTAGCGCCCACAATACCAATAAAAAAACTGAAACTGCGGGTTTTTGCCCCCCCTGCCCTAAGTTGTTTTTATCAGTGTAAACACTCACAGGTCCTAAAGCCTTCTGTAGGCCCAACAAATTGGTCCTTCCATAACAATACTTTGTTAGCTCTATAACTTTTTAATAGATTAAGAAAATAATCACATAGGAATATAAAATTGTGTATAGGAATACAAAGAAAGAAGATGCCAAAACAAAATATTTAATTTAGTTCTATTTTAGGGACAATGCTAACTAAACTATAAAAAAATGTTACAGAAGGACATTATAGTGTTTGGGGAGGCGCGTTGCATATAAGCTAGAGGAAATATTTTAAAATATATTTCCTTTACAAAGAAAATTAACAACAGTAGTCCTCTGACAAGACATCTTGTGAATGTGAGGAATGCCAGGCCTCCACCGTGGTTCGGATTCCACGTTAAACTGTCGGTCCTTCATTTCATCTCACAATCACCCTACCACTACACATTAGCGTAAGTGCGTATAACTCGAACGGGTAGTAAGACGCGGTGCTAATAATAATAATAATAACAACAGTAGTGTAGTTCAGGTATTAATTTGTAGTGTCTACATTTTATTGCAAAATAGTACACGTGAAAGTGTTATCGGATTTTTAATGTTGTGTTGAACTAGTGGTGTACTTTAAAGATATAACGGAGAAATGTCGCAATCATTGGAAAATGTGAAGAAGCTGAAGATAAAAAGGTACAGCAGAGGTAATGTTTTTTGTCCCGTTTTTGGGTATCCAGCAGAATAAAGTACTCGCATTCTACAAACATATGAAGATATTATGAAGTACTTTTTGTTGGTGAGAAATGAATTGAAAAATGATACAAAATCGGACCCACGTGTAGGGGCGAAGGTTGTTTATGTGGCTGAAAAGGTTGAAACAATTTGGCAGGCCGCCTCAATTCCAACAGTTTCTAGGGAAAGAATAGTCAAAATGATTAGATCATGAAATGATAAATACAAGAGCATGAAGAGATTTGTCGCTAAGAAACAGACGGAAAAGATGAAGTCCAAATCACTAATTTTTCAATCTGAATCAAAACAGCGTCTGTCAGATATTTGTTCTTACAAGTGTGCATCTCTCAACAGATATAAATGCCCACGTGAGAGGAAAGTTACAGACTTGGAAAGACTGTTTCTTGAGGGTCAGAGGACTCCAAGGAAAATGATGATAGGCCCCGTTGATATGGTGATAGGCCCTGTTGATATGGTGATAGGCCCCGTTGATATGGCGACAACACAGAAACTTAGGAAACGAACGTACAGGTTTGAAAAGGAACAGGAAAGGTTCATAAAACAGAAGAAAAGTGAAAACGCAACCACAGCTATTTCATGTTAAGATTTGAGGTTATCTCATTTTTCTGATCTTGTTGATGAGCAACAGTGTCAGGATCTTACCGATAAACCTTCAACCTCATCGCAATCGAATGTAAGTAGTGAGAGTATATCACGAACAACCCGCCTTCCAGCCATAGATAGTGCGTGCGACAGAATGGGAGTGTCCGACAGAGCTGCGGCAACAGTAGCAAGTGCACTTCTTGAAGACTTGGGAGTTGTGACACATGACGACATGTCCCATGTTATAGACAGGCATAGGATAAGAAGGGAAAGAGAGAAATATCGCACGAAGCGCCAAGTCCAAGATTTCAGTTTATTTGGCACCAATAACTTGAAAGGACTGTATTTTGACAGTCGAAAAGATCAAACTTTAACTCAGAGGAACATTGAGGGAACGCTTGAAGAACACGCGACACTAATAGAATAACCTGACAGCAAATATGTCGGGCACGTGTCACCAATAACCTCTTCTGCTAAAGACATTACTGAAAGTATAACGGCATTTTGCAAAGAACGTCAGATTGATTTCACTACACTGTTAGCATTAGGAGGTGATGGGACCCCAGTAAACACGGGAAACAAGGGTGTTGTTTTCCGCCGTAAGAAATCCTTACATTGGTTCGTGTGCCAGCTTCATGGTAATGAGCTACTGCTCAGGAATCTAAAGCAGCACATGAATGGCGATACAACTGACCCTAAAACGTATTGTGGTCCAATTGGAAAACAGCTTCGGAATTGTGGACTTTTAAGAAAATTGAGACCGCAGTTCCTTCTGAAGAAAAAAACTGATCTGAGCGCAGACCAGAGATACTTGCGAGATATCTGCACTGCAGTGACAAATGGCGTGTGTCCTAAGAATTTGTCACACAAAAATCCTGGAAATCTTTCCCATGCCCGCTGGTTGACAACTGCTAATCGAGTCTTGCATGTTTATATTGGTACACAGGATCCCTCCAATGAACTACAAGCTTTGGCTGAGTTTATCATGAATGTTTACGCACCTGCGCGGTTCAGAATCAAATCACATCCTAATTGTACAGATGGACCACAAAATCTTTGAAAAACAATTCAAGCTTCACGTTATCTTACAGACAATCTGAAGCTAGTTGTGGATCGAGTAATCCAAAGAAACGGCTACTTTGGTCATCCTGAAGCAATAATCCTTGCAATGCTTGTTGACCCAGACCAGAATGCGCGAGAACTTGCCCTCAGCAGGATTTTGAAAGCAAGGAAAGAAACGGGACCAGGAGTCTGTGTGTTCCAAATTCCTGAACTTAACTTTATCTCATAGACTGGCAGAATTGCCAACTAACGGAACCTCCGATCACCACTTACTTGTCGAACGAAGACATAGTGCAACTGATATAAGTCTGGCGAATGTCCAGTGTCGGCGTTGGGAAATACAAACCCCCCGTGCCACACTCGATGTGTTGAAAGAGGAGTACAACTGACAACAGAAGCTTCCCTTGCAGTCATACGGAGAGACCAAGCGCGATGGGTACATCAGATCCAGAATGGAGTCAAGGCGTGTCATGCCATCGTTAGAAACAAAAAACCAATATAGAGTGGAAAATATGGAAACCAGTGAATGAAATGCGCTTAATGCACATTTGCAACTTTTATTCTGGAACTCGCAACAAACTTATTTCTACAAAGTTTTTGTATTGTATGAGTAGTAAGATTTTTTGTTTAATGCTATAACTATTATTTACGAATATCTAATTTTAGTAAAATAAATGTGTAAGGTTCCAAAAATAAATGTTTATGCTAAAGTTTTTCATTTCTCCCTAAATTTTGACTCCTAATTTTCCTACATTTTTGCCTAATTTAGTATATTTATGCCTCAAAGTGTAACCGGAAGATATTTATTGATTAATCTGAAATTCTCCACGTATGTTTCTGAAACATAACCACAACTTTTCCGCCCTAGTGTACATTATAAAGGTCACTAAGGTGTCCCCGGGTGTTTCAGGAGCAAGGTGGCGAGGACTCGCGACCAGAGGTCCCTGTCACAACCAACCCCACGAAGAGTCCCCTCAAAGAGTTCTCTGTGCTGGATGCGTTCAGGAGGGATGGCAAGTTCAGCCTGGCTCACATCCCGCCACCCCCTCTACCGGCTCACACACACAAGGTCAGCAACAATACCTTATAATCCTGTACGGAAAAATAATAATTGATAATTCAAATAACTTCCAGATTTGACTAAATTTAATTTGAAATTCAAATTTTAAGTGTGAACATTTTTCATTTTAAAAGCCATGTTGTTTCTGTTTCCATCTCTCTTTAGTACCTGTTCGGGTTATACGCTTTTGTACTAATTACTCTAATGGATTAGGAATTGGGAAGGTTTGAATTAGGGGAAGTGAACCCGAATTTGCGTGGAGGGAGAGTGGAAAACCATTTAGGAAAAACCACCCCGAGTTCACCTGACCGAGATTCGAACCTCGATCTCCCCGTCCTCAGCAGTCGAGCAGCTCAACACGACAAGCGCGTTAGCCAACTACGCCACTGAGGCGGGTTAATGTGTTAGGGATTAGGAAGGTTGTATTTAGAGGATGTGTGGAGGGAGATTGGAAAACCACCCTAAGTACATCCAAACATGGATTAGAACCTCGATCTCCTTGTCATTGGCAGTCTCAGACTAATGCGAGAGTGATGAGTGATGCCTTTGACCAACTAAACGGACCAAATCAAGATAAACAGAAAAAATGACATTTCCTGTCATGAATGTAAGTGTAGAGAACTCTTAATTGTACATGAGTGATGTGTGTGTGTGTCAGGATGCGGGCCGCCATCTACCCATGGCGTTTCTGCCCCGCCAGGAGTCCCCGGGGATTCCCTTCCTGACGCCGACTGGCCGCGGGATGAGGTTGGGTCGGCCCGACATGGTGCCTCCCATGATGCCGCCCGGGATGTTGCCCCAGAATCGGGGGTTTGTCGGTGAGTTGTCCTTCCCGACATTGGTCTCCACCGGTTCTCGGTATAACGTGTCTTGAGTCGCTGAGTGTGTGTGTGTGCGCGCGTGTTTCAGCGAGGAATATGCTGCTACCTCCTCCACCGGCGAGGCTCCTCTACCTGCCCCCGTTTGGCCGCATGGACCGAGAACATGGACTGGGGCTCAGGCCTAGGTTTCCTGCCCATCACCAGGTACTTGTTCTGTTCATTCAGTAAAAACTAGATCCTGAATGAGTGGTAAGACGCACTGCTATAAAAACATAAGAGGAAATATAATAGAGAATAGAAATGGTAACAAAATGTTAACATTCTTTCTTATAATTAATTCACTATAACATTCTGTAAGTGTTAAATTACTTGTCTGGGGCCTGGTTGTTAAGTTGATCCTATAATTATAACTGGTTCTGAACCACCAATAAGCAATATTAGAGCTCTAAAACAAATTTCACTTGATTTTTTTTTTAAAGATGTAGTCTTGAATCTGAATTTTTCTTGAATCTTGAATATCCTAAAGGATTTGAGTGTCTATCCCTAGTAAAAACAAACTTAACAAACTTGTTCAAGGTCTTAGCTCAATCGATAGCGAATCTGTCTATGTTATAAGTGTCCCAGGTTCAATTCCCCGCACGGTCAACATTTTTATCGATGGTGAAATGTAGGTTCCCCCCCTTTCTCAAATTAACGGCTGAAGCATTGATGTTATGGCTATTCTAGATATAAGTTGGTTAGTAAGTTGTGTGATGACATAATCAGTTGGTACAGAAAGCTAACATTAAATACCTCAAATAAAAAAAAAACTTTGTTCAAAATAATTGTAGGAAAAGATTGCGTTAGAAAGAATTGTTTTTAAAAAGATCACATAACTTTTCTTGAAGATTGATTGATTGATTGGAAAATTAAATTTTGGAACAAAACCTTATATACTGAGTAGAGATTCACGTCTAATTCATAACTATTAGAGAACAATGGATAATTCTTACAAATTTACAACACATTATGCATGCTAATATATCGGCCAATGAGGTTGTGAGGAATAGTCTATTAGTTGACGGCTAGTTAAAATGCGAGGATACGCAGGAGGCGGGCTAATTGCTTCGGACAATGGTTGAAGACTCAAGTAGGAATATTTGTTGTTGAAAGAGTACAAGTCTTTGACTTTATTTGAAAATTGATTTCAGCTTCGACAATTATGAAGTTTTGCCGATAGAAATTTTGACAACTAAAGTGCTTATTGATATTAAATTACTTTCATTCTGAACTGCTAATGTACATTATAAACTGATATTCAGGCTCTTTCTCTCTCATTTCTCATCCTGTAACATTTCGTCACACCGATCCTACTTCTCAGAGTTCTCATTTCACTGACCTACATTTTGCGTATACAAAGACTTAAGTTAATAATATGAATTATTGCCTAATGGCTTGGATATGTATATTAAGACTTACATTATGTGTATAAGCACAATATACAGTCAACTCTCGATTCTACGACCCGGGAATAGCGTTCCTCTCGAAGTAACGACCCTCTTTTGGGGAACCATGAAAATTGTGGGAAAAAAGGTTGAACATTTTAAGAAAATCAGCCGTAAAATGTGTTTGTTGCACTTACTTAGGTCGCTGCGTTGCGATTATCTTTGTGAGCGCTGTATTACTAATAACTGGGGTGGGTCAGGTATAAAAATAGACACCACCTCATCAGTGCCGGCCAATAGCACTTGACTCTGTCCACCCCCTTCCACAAGCGCGACTGCCGCTACATGAACGCGCCAGGCTTGTTTTCGCCATTGTTATTTCGATTCTCGATTTGGTTACATTTTTGGTTTGATTTTGTGAACGATTTTTGACAACCGACGCTATTTTTTTTTTATTTGATACAAACTTATAATTTAGACGAAATGAGTGGAAAGAGGACCTTCTTGACGCTCATGAAGACGTACAAGATCATCCAAGAAGTGGATGAGAAGAAGATTACTAAGATGAGAGATTGCGCGGGAACCTGAAGTCGACACTATTCACGATTCTCAAAATGAGAGAAGAAATTGTGAATGCAGGGCAGAAGGAATTCCACAATGTAAAGGTTAAACATTTGAAGGGTGCGCGACACACATGAATCTGGAGCAGGCTACGCAGGAGTGGTTCAGCCAGCATGGAGCGCAAAGCGTGCCTCTAAACAGACCGATAACACAGAGAAAGGCCGATGAATTTGCCCTGAGGTTGGGTATAGAAATCTTTAAATGTTCAAGTGGGTGGCTAAAACGTTTCAAAATGCGTCACAGAATATCCAGCCACAAGGTCATCGTTGAAAGTGCATCTATCGACTCAATACTGGTGAGGAAGTGGATTTCCATGCTCCGAAACATCCTTAGGCGCTATCAGCCTTTAGATGTATACAACGCTGACGAGCTGGGGATGTTCTACAACCTCATGCCAGATCGCACTCTTGCTGTGAAAGAGGATAAGTGCAAGGGTGCGAAGAGGAGCAAGGAGCGCCTCACCGTCCCTCTGTACTGCAACATGGACGGCAGCGATAAGATGAAGCCCCTCGTGATCAGGGAGTTCAAAGAAACCCCGTGGTTTCAAGGGCAACATCCTGCCTTGTGACTATGATTTTAATAAAAAGGCATGGATAATCTCGAGGGTGTTCAAGAGGTGGCATCAAGACTTCGATTCAAAGATGGACGCCTCAAGTAGAAAATTCATGCTCTTTGCCCCGTACATCCTGCTCTCGACAAACTCAGGAACATCGAGCTGGTGTTTCTGCTAAAGAACACCACCAGTGTGCTTCAGCCCCTAGACTGGGGGATAATCCAGCGAGTGAAGGTGAAGTTCCGCGAGATGCTTGTGTTGAATCTTGACACGAGCAAAGTGAGACATGTTCAGGGTCATGGAAGGAATCGTCACCATTTGGAGGGCTGTGAGACCGGTGGTAATCGCCAACTGCTTCCGACACGCCCACTTTGTCCTACCAGTCAACGAAGAGGCTGCCCTCCGTGTGCTTCCCGCTGCTGCCAGTGCCGAAGACCCGGATGGCTCACCGCCAGCTCCCAGCCAGGCCCCTCCATGGAACAACACCTTCGTCTGCCCCCTTGACTTTCCCTCAGCCGTGCGGCGAGGAAATATGGCAGAGATTATCCCCAGACTGCACGTATGAGGAGTACATAGCAGCAGACGATGACATCACAGTTTGGGGCACCCTCGACGCCGATATAATCAGGGAGCAGCAGGAGTCCAGCGATGAAGAGGGGGAGGAAGAAATGGAAGAAGAGCCTGAAGACATCCCTACGATGAAAGATGTTCTGAAATCTGGGGACGTCTACTCAAGAGCACTTAAGCGCCAGAGCGCTAGCGAAGATCTGTGCTCCCAGTTCTATAATGTAAAGTACTTCGTTGAGAAAACTGGCGCTAAGAAGAAGCAGGCCTTCATAACAGACTTCATGAAATAAGTAGTTTTTTTTTCTACATGTTGTCTAAAAAATGCAATTTTGTGTATGAAAGTCGGGGTTAGTAAAAAATCTGTTAAAATTCCAATAACGACTCCTTCAAAATAACCTTTTTTCCAAGGAACCGTGAAATTTTGTAGATTCGAGAGTTGACTGTAATAAATTTTTCAAACCTTAAACAACTAACAAAAAAATATTCAAACCGATGTGACGTCAAAATTATTTCAAACATTTGATTCATCTTTGCCTCAAATTGCAAACCCTAAGTGATTATTAATTAAATCTATTTTGCTCCTGAGAGCCGCACCCTGGGACAGTGCGTGGATCTTATTCAAGGAGGAGGTTACTGAATAGTCGCTAATTATCAATACAAGTTTGATGTGTGGTCCGCAGCCCTTGCCCCAGTGGATACAACCCGGGTTTCGACCCCCGACACACCTCAATGGGGAGTACCACCACCACCCTCATCATCATCATCCTCACTACAAGCATCAACATCATCAGCACCCACGATGGGACCATGACCCGTACAATGGTCTTATGACGACCAAGGAGCGTCAGTGGCTCTATAACATACAGCAGCTACAGCTCAGCACGGACAAGCCATATATTGACGACTACTACTACACCGTGAGTATCGTCGACTCTTGTAACTCTTACCATCATCCTCCTCCTTATAGTCAGACTTAGTACGCCTCAAATGCTGCGCTACACTGTAATGTTTCTTTCTTCCTCACTCCTCAACCTTCAAATAAGCCCACATTCCTGTTTCCACACACTATTTATATGCCCATCTTTGTGAATGTGGGGAGTGCCAGGCCTCCACCGTGGTTCGGATTCCACGTTAAACTGTAGGTCCTCCATTTCATCTCACAATCACCCATACCATTACACGTTAGCGTAAGTGCGTATAACCCGAACAGGTGCTAATAATAATAATAATAATATTTATATGCCTGCCCAACTGGCGCCAGTGCAGAAACAACCCGGACTTAGCCTCGGGCCTCTGGGTACCCGAACTCGCCACTAACGGGTATAGTGGATAGTAAAATGTTACAACTCTATTGGTTCACACCACAACGATAATTGTAAGTTATTTATTCTCACCATCAATATCTTCCACAGCAGTACACACTCCAATATCATAGTCTGATTTATACACAATAGCTAGTTCTTGATAACAACACAAAATATACTTTTCTTATATAAAAAAAACCCAATAATATCAACAATGTTTCTATGCGTTACCAAAACAAAAGAAATCTAATGTTCATAGAGGTTTTAGTACCGCCAAGAAATGTACTTGTTCTTTGTTATTGTTAGACCACACCCAAGCGCAGGCATCACTGGTCCTTTCAACACTAAATACAAGATGGCACCTAACTAGCATCGAATGGGATAGGTCAGTTTCACATATAAAATTGGTACTTTCCATTCTGGTCTAGGTAGGTGTCATCTTGTATTTAGTACAGCGCCACCCTCGAGGCGTTCCAAGTCTGGCTATGGAACTGACCCTTCCTTGCAATCTTCTCCTCTCACTCGCACACTTACTGTTACCTGCTCCGACCATGCAGTTTTTTTTCCAAACCTTAGCTGAATTTTCCGCGTTGGTATTCTTTCCTTTGTATCCTCATTACACGCCCATAAACTGGACTGCTGATGATGAGGAGATTGTGGTTTTTTTCTCAGTGGTTTTCCACTCTCCATGCAAATGCGGGTACACCTTTAATTCACCCTTTCTCATTTCTAAATCATCAACACAATTAGTACAAGAGCGTTTAACCAGAATAAGCGGTAAGAAGCGGTGAAAACTGAAAAAAAAAAGAGAAAGAACTAGCTCGCTATTTTTTTAATTAAATTTGATCAAATCCTCATCTGGGATCTGTTTGGATTTGAGATTTCAAATTTAATACGAATACTTTATATGGTTTAAATTAGGAGGGATAGCCAGCACACTTACCTAGGTGATACAGGAGTAGAAATTAGGAGGGATAGCCAGCACACTTACCTTGGTGATACTGGAGTAGAAATTGTTTAAATATAACACTAAAAAACACAGGACAAGCTTTCACTGTCACAGACAGCTTCATCAGGTCAGGAGAGTAGACTGATGCTTTTGGTTGAACTGTAAGGTTGACTGTCCACAGCTGACTGTTTTTCAGTTATGTCATCACTGTATAGATAGCAGCACTATGAATAATGTTATATTGAATGTAATCATTGTATAGATAGCAGCACTATGAATAATGTTATATTGAATGTAATCATTGTATAGATAGCAGCACTATGAATAATGTTTATGTGTTTTTTAATGTTATATCTAAACAATTTCTACTCCAGTATCACCTAGGTAAGTGTGCTGGCTATCCCTCCTAATTTAAACCATGATTTAGCCTAGTGCTCTATACCTAATACTTTATATATTAATACTCAGAGCTCCGGGTTGAATCATGACAAGATTCCAATTTCGATCCCAAACATGGTTTTGTTGTTGTGTTGTTGTCAGGTGTTTGTGAGCCGTCGGGGTGACCCGACTGGGGGAAGTTTTGTGACGGAGCACCGGGAGAGAAGGGACAGTGCCCGGGACAAGCCGTACACTCCCATGCAGTTCCAGAACTCTCTCGGCAAGCTACAGGTATGTTTCGTTAATTACCGGGCGGGTCGGTAGCATGTGATCAGTATTTGTTCACTAGAACAGGGGTGTCAAACTCAAACAGGTGTGAGGGCCGCATTTATCATTAAGGAGGCATTTTGGGCTGCACATAGGACTTTTATTTTTTATAGTATACATTTTAAATGTTTATGCAAAATTAAAAAGCTTTACCTGTTTCCCCTCTCGATCTCTTTACATTCTTAAAGTACACTGATTTATACAAACATATTTTCTTTTAATGCAGACATAAAAGTCAAATTTAAAAAAAAATAATTCTTTAGTTGTCAATTTACAATATTAAAAACAAGTGCTAGAATTAAAAATAAATAGTTATGACAAAGACATATTTGTAAGAAGGTATAGGAAAGGTGGATAGAAACATATAAAAGGGATGAACACAATATGGCTGTTACAATGAAAAGAACACAGTTCACACTTTACACTGCTGCCAATGGACAAAAAGGTAATGGATGTCTCTTAAAGAAAATTGATCGTACACCGCCCAATCCCCCGACCTAGGTCTCATTCTATCGGAACTCATCAGGGAGGAGTGTGAAACGCACAACACAACTTCTTAAAAGAGAAAACCATAAAAACAAAAGGGGAAAAAAGGGAAAATGGTAAAGAAGGATGGAACATATAGATAGGAATGATTAAAAGGTATAACATAAAGGAAAAACACAGCAAATGGACATTGGATGCGAATATATATTTTAGGAAGTTACGTTGCACGTTTCATACTCCTCCCTGATGAGTTCCGATAGAATGAAACCTGGGTCGGGGGATTGGGCGGTGACGATCAATTTTCTTTAAGAGACATCCATTACCTCTTTGTCCATTGGCAGCAGTGTAAAGTGTGAACTGTGTTCTTCTTTTCATTGTAAAGGCCATATTGTGTTTGTCCCCCTTTTATATGTTTCTATCCACCTTTCCTGTACCTTCTTCCAAATATAATACAATTACCTCATAAAGCGAAAAGAGGTTGTCCTTATTGAGTTATGACAAAGACAGTAATAACAAACTTAGTTCACAATTCGAATATTTGTCATTTAAAACAAAATGTCAGGTTGGTAATTTATCACATCTACTGTTTGTTGGAAATCTGGCATCGCTTCCCACTTATTAAATAATCAAAATCTGAAGAAATATTTTACTTGAAACAATCCTCATTGTGCTTGGTAAATGTTCATCTGTAAGCTGATTTCTTAACTTGAATCTATTCAATTTTAAAAGGGAGAAAAACTGTTCACAAATGTATGCACCTCCGAACATTGATAGTATTTTATCTGCATTCAATTCGATTGTGGGATATTTATCACTAGGGTGGTCAAGCAGCAAATATTTGTATCGGGCACGCTTGGGTGGGCATTATAAAGTTACACTCGGGCACAGACAGATTGGGGCGGGCATTTCATTTTGCAAACAACTTGGCCATGGGCCTATAAAATTTCAAATTATAAGTTTAACAGTATAATTAAATTAACAAAGAAAATAGAAACAACATTGTTACAGGTCTATTTAATTCCATATTACAAGTTAAAACTAGAACTGTCAAACTCAATTCCTCGATTCCCTTGGTTCTTACTGGTACCGGAAGAATCAATCTTAACACGACGATTCTCACTACTTTGATTCTTAGCTCTCAATAAGACCGGCAACATTCAGAATAGGTGATAGTCGATTATCTCTTATATTATTTTATTTGCTATTTCACATAATTCCGGCAAATTGTAAGTATACTCTATTGACCGGAATATAGTACAACCTCGAATATAATATGACCCCAACATTTAGAAGTGTTATAAATTAAAAATCAATGTTCTAGAATATAATACGACCTGACATTTTGACAGTAACAATAGGTAGAAGCTTAACAACTTGGACAAACCTTTTGGTTAAGTGAGGCTTCAAAATACATTAATCTATTCTAAACAAACAATCAATATTTAACACACAAAGGTGACAATTTACCATAATCTATTGATATATTACAATGTGTTACAATGAAAATTATGATATTTCGACCAAATTAAGATGGCTGTTTTCTTGTTATTCAGGGTGTCTACCATTCGGGTAAATCAGGGAAGCCGGGAATTTGAAGTGATCGGAAAAAAACGGGAATTTGGTAAATTACAACAAAAATCCGGGAAAATGTTGTTTTACTCGAAATATAATAGTCATTAAATCAGTAAATAATAATGTTATTCAAACTGTAGTTTTTGTTTGTTTGTAGCTGTGTAATATATTTCATAATTCCTAGTAAACAATGTTAATACATATTTCAAATAAATGTTTATTTAAATTTTAAAACTTATTATTAATAAAAAATATTAGTAGAAAAATGATGGGAAGGGGGGAAGTTAGAAGGATGTGACATTCTCTTTAGTCGAGAATTTCAGGAAATGATCAGGGGAAATCAGGGAAAAAGGCAGGAATTTCATTGGTCAAGTTGAGTAGACACCATGTTATTATTTTCTCTGTCACTTTCAATTTTTAATGTTTTATTTAGCTCTTTGAATAAGACAAGTTTAATAAAATTAGAACAAAAATCGATGTAGTTAATAAAGATATAGCAAACAACCTTATATTTATTTTAATTCAATAGATTTAAAGCGTAGTCCGATATATCGTTGCCAAAACAC
Organism: Timema shepardi; assembly: GCA_902151425.1. Taxonomy (NCBI): domain Eukaryota; kingdom Metazoa; phylum Arthropoda; class Insecta; order Phasmatodea; family Timematidae; genus Timema; species Timema shepardi. The sequence continues at coordinate 34,758 of CABFVX010006275.1, forward strand.
TTCATCACTAATTTTTGGCAAGCTAACTTGCGTAGGATCAGTTATGGTGGACAAATTTATATTTATGTAACATGTGAAATATGTTCTTCTTTCTGGCATAAAATCCACAATTTATTGCATTAATTTCAAGTTTTTTGAATTTTTTTGTTTAAATTTTCAGTTTTGAAGACTTTTAGCGTATTTAGTAAATATCTATAAGATTGTAAAATTTAAGTTTAAAGTGATCATGTGTTGTAATGGTCAAGTCCAAGTTTCGCATTGAGGGGGGGAGGGGGGGGGGGGAAGGGTATCAGGCACTTAGATTTTCCATACAATAACAATAATTATTAGATGAACAATAGTTCCATAAATAGTTTTTATTTCAAGTAGGCCTACTTAAGTATTTTAAGTTGCTACATGTACAGTACTTAAGTTTTCTTTCCAATGTAATTAATTCAAAACGGTGCACTTTCATTTAACGATACTATTTGGTGAATTTAATAGACCTCCTCCTTGACAACTGTTTATTTTACCTTTTTTATTTACAAAAGTTTGATTCAATCAGGCTTTATTTGTTGGTAATAGTACATGTTTACTATGATGTAATTCTTAATTCTATTATTTTTATCATGGGGAATGCCAGGCCTCCACCGTGGTTCGGATTCCACGTTAAACTGTAGGTCCTCCATTTCATCTCACGATCACCCTACCATTACACATTAGCGTAAGTGCGTATAACCCGAACGGGTAGTAAGACACGGTGATAATAGTAATATTTTTATCATATGAATTAAATCTTGTAAAATTAATATTTTTCTTGTTATAATTTAAAAAAAAATTATATGTACTTTTTTATTTTTTGGTATCTTACGAAGTTGAATACCTACATATTTTTTATATGAGGTTTGATGCTTGGAAAGGAAATAAAAACCCACATTTTCTCGGAGCAATTGCTCCCTCTGTCTAGTAAACACATTCCCGGCGCTTAAAAATCCGCTCGGTCGCCATTTGAGTAGCAGAAATAGGTAAGCGTTTCAAAACTAAAGGTTTGAGTGACTACATAACTGCAAATTAAAAAATTGAGATGATACAGTATGCACAAAACTTGGAACTTACATAAGCCAAAATCAATAACGTGTTTATTTGAAGCAAAATGGTGGTTTCCTATTTAATTTTCATTTGATGTGTACTTGTCTATCAATATCCTTAAAATTCTGGATAGTAATAATAGATTAAATAAATGTAAAGAAAAATTAATCCAAACTAAGTTTTTGCAAGCATAGGGCGGATATGTTGAATTTGTCATGTTATTGGCATTGATAGAGGAAATTAAATTGTAGGAATACTCTCCCGACATTTCAGGATCTCTCTGGTCGATTCATTGCCTGAAATTTCGGGGGCCCGACCACCCCTATTTATCACCCAAATACTTTGAGTAAAATTCAGATAGGGATACTTTCATAAATATGTTTTGAAGGATAGAATTACATTGACAACCAATAAATTCAAGTCGCATTTCTTCCTTAACACTTTCAACATCAATTGAAAATGGAACAGAGAACAAGGAAAACAAAAATGTACCTTGTTGGAAATCCTTAAATGTATATAAACTCTTTTCGGAAAGCTGAAATCAGTGTAATGTCATTATTGAGATTGGATCTGTCATTACAGGTTTCCACCTTGTTTTGAGCGTCAGGATGTGATCAAAATGTTGTTAGAAAGCTGGTTTTCCACCGTACAAGTTTGGCTCGGGAGACTCCAATATGGTCGAATAACTGTGTGATGATTGGCCCCTTTCCCTGAAGTTGAACATTAGGTGAATTTAGATGCTGTGTAATATCAACGGAAAAAGTTAAATCTATCATTCAAGACTTGTCATCAAAGTCCTTGACTGAATGGTTTTTTTCAGCCATAAATATTTCAATACAGTCTTTCAGTTCTAACAAAATTGTTTTAAAAGTGTGCCCCTACTCAACCACCTAACCTCGGAATGATACGGTAATCCTGTATTTCTTCACCAATTTCTTCCCAAAAGTGGCAAACTGACGGTGATTACTTACGTGAGCACGAATAAAATTGACAGTTTGTACAACTGATTGCATCACTCGGTCAATTCTCAAGGTTTTTCGCACTAAGCTTCCTGATGAATGATACAATGTAGTACAACAAAGTTTTCGGATGGGAGCCCCAAAACTCCTAGTTTATCTCTTAATTTCGCAGCCACACCATTTTTTTAACTCCCCCTAGACATAGTAAGGCTGACAATTCTTTCCCAATCAAGTCATGATTGTTTATAACTGCTTATAAAGCAACATATTTTCTGCAGTGGTAGTGTGTTTTAAGTGAATGGTTTATAGAAGTACTTAAGTTATATTTAAGTCTTTGTCCATGCCACTGTAAATACAGCCAGCTGTGGCACGACTTTTATATCAGTACAGGGTGTCTACCATTCGGGAAAATCAGGGAAAACGGGAATTTGAAGTGATCGGGAAAAAACGGGAATTTGGTAAATTACAACAAAAATCCAGAAAAATGTTGTTTTACTCAAAATATGAAATATAATGATCATTAAATCAGTAAATAATATTTTTGTTCAAACTGTAGTTTTTGTTTGTTTGTAGCTACGTAATATATTTTATAATTCCTAGTAAACAATGTTAATACATATTTCAAAAAAATGTTTATTTAAATTTTAAAACTTATTATCAATAAAAAATATTAGTAGAAAAATGAGGGGGAGGGGGAAGTTAGAAGGATGTGACATAACATTTTAGTGGGGAATTTCAGGAAATGATCAGGGGAAATCAGGGAAAAAGTCGGGAATTTCATTGGTCAAGTTGAGTAGACACCATGCAGTACTTTCGTTGATGGATATAGAAAAAGCAATAAAACTCTCAGCTCTATTTATTATTTGTTATATGATATTACCTGAAATAATAGTCATGCATGCCACAACTGTATTCCTTGGAGGGCTATTTTAACCATTCACATTTCAATCCAGGGATCTTGTCATCACAAGCTTGGCCAGTTCATTTGTTTTGTGGTGGCATCTCAAGTTGTATTCCTTCATCACCGAAACAACACCATCACGAATTAAACAAGTCGGCCTCTCATTACTTTCAATAAAAAATTATGAAAGTTCCCGCACTTTGTTAAATACTCTACACACCTTATCAATTTTTCTTTTAACACCACACTTACTTAAACTCGTTGTGTTAACACTAAACAAACCAAAATGAGTCTCACACAATCGTGACTCAGGACGAACAGTTGAGAGAACAAAGGGCGGAGAGAGGCTGGGAGAGTTTGGAAGGGAGGGTTTTTAGGGGAGCTTTTGGAGGAGAGGAGTATTATGAAGCTAAGAAGGGGTAAGAGCTCCAAGAAATGAGGCAAAATGGCAAATCCAATCCCAAACTCATACACCACAGGCACAGATAAAGTCTGTAACTGCAGGTCACATTCCTATTCTTCTTTCATAATAAGGTGAGGGCCGGTTTGACACCCCTGCACTATAACTACATAAAAACTTGGATATTAAACCGAGAGCAGGCAAGGAACAAGGGAGTGATATATGGTTCTGGGTTCAAGTATCGTGCTTGTGATAAGTGTCTTTAAAATAACTTTAAAAAAAATATTCTTTTTGGAGAATTTTCCTCCCTAGAGGCAAACGAATGTTAGTTTGTCGGACAGCAGAAAAAGTAAAATAATGGCTGTTCTTTATGTCATAGCGAGAGATAATGTTTCAGGCCGGCAGCGTGACATCACCCCGCAAACTACTAGACCTGGAGGTGGTCTCCAACGAGGGACTGGACTGCCCCACCACGGCTCCTCCCAAGGACACTCAGAGGTGCAAACAGATGTTGCTTGAGATAGAGAAGGTAAGTTGGCATAACTTCCTCCTTTGGGAAGTAGTATTTGTTCTGTGGAGTGCTGTTGAGGCTTGTGTCTCTCGTTCCCAATGTTGTTATCTCTGTCTTTACGCTTCAGGGGTAACTGTCTATTGTTCCAGTCCCCGGGCAATGTTTGTGGGTACGGGTAGGGGGAGGGTCGGTGGGAAGGTCCCGGCAACGTGAGTCGCGGTCGGAGGTAGGGAGCGAGAGGATATTAGACAATATTGCTCTTTCTACCTCTGACAATTTATTTGCTCGCTCGGGAACAAGTGGTGCAACAGGGTTTGGTAGCCACGAAATCTGCGCCAGGAACCACCGTGTTATATACACTTCACTGCTGCCTGGCCATGTCCAACGGGAGAGAAGGGAGCTTCCCATTGGCGTGTGAGAAGGGGAGAAATAGTGTCCGCCAAGTGGGTCAATAGAATAAAGAGAGAGAGAGAGAGCTCTCATTGGCGCGGAGTAAAGAGTGAACTTGTCAAGGACGGCAACGAGAGCATGATCTGTGGAGCGGCCCAGGCAGTAGTGAGGGTGGTAGGCGCGTTCTATGGAAGTGCGCAGGAGAGATGCAAGGGCTGAACTTTGAGGTACAACAATGTGACCACTTTCACCCATAGCTCCGCTTAGCTGGGTGTTACATAAAGTGAACATCCTTACCCGAGAGTATTCCTGGTTCTGTTGGCAGCTCTACTTGTTGCTCTTGAAGCTGGAAGATTCCGTCAGTCCCCACCTGGAGGCCCGGGAGACTGTCACAGAGACAAAGCAGGAACTGTTGACAAACATCTTCACGTCACTGCTTCACAAGGATTGGCTGGTTGCCATCATGAGCTACAGGAAAGGGAAGGTAAGCACTATCATGAGCTACAGGAAAGGTAAGTACTATCATGAGCTACAGGAAAGGGAAGGTAAGCACTATCATGAGCTACAGGAAAGGGAAGGTAAGCACTATCATGAGCTATATGAGCTATGTAGGAAAGGGAAGGTAAGCACCATCATGAGCTATGTAGGAAAGGGAAGGTAAGCACTATCATGGGCTATGTAGGAAAGGGAAGGTAAGCACTCTCATAAGGTACAGGAAAGGGAAGAAAAGCACCATCATGAACTACAGGAAAGGAAAGGTAAGCACCATCATGAGCTACAGGAAAGGGAAGGTAAGCACTATCATGAACTACAGGAAAGGGAAGGTAAGCACTATCATGAACTACAGGAAAGGGAAGGTAAGCACTATCATGAGCTACAGGAAAGGAAAGGTAAGCACCATGATGAGCTATGTTGGAAAGGGAAGGTAAGCACCATGATGAGCTACAGGAAAGGGAAGGTAAGCAACATAATGAGCTACAGGAAAGGGAAGGTAAGCACCATGATGAGCTACAGGAACGGGAAGATAAGCACTATTATGAGCTATTTAAGAAAGGGAATATAAAAACTATCATGTGCTATGTAGGAAAGGGAAGGTAAGCACTATCATGAGCTATTTAGGAAAGGGAAGGTAAGCACCATGATGAGCTACAGGAAAGGGAAGGTAAGCACTATCATGAGCTATGTAGGAAAGGGAATATAAGCACTATTATGAGCTATGTAAGAAAGGGAAGGTAAGCACCATGATGAGCTACAGGAAAGGGAAGCTAAGTACTATCATGAGCTACAGGAAAGGGAAGGTAAGCACTAATCATGAGCTATGTAGGAAAGGGAAGGTAAGCACTATCATGAGCTACAGGAAAGGGAAGGTAAGCACTATCATGAGCTACAGGAAAGGGAAGAACTATCATGAGCTATGTAGGAAAGGGAAGGTAAGCACTATCATGAGCTATGTAGGAAAGGGAAGGTAAACACCATCATGAGCTATGTAGGAAAGGGAAGGAAAGTACTATCATGAGCTACAGGAAAGGGAAGGTAAGCACCATGATGAGCTACAGGAAAGGCAAGGTAAGCATTATCATGAGCTATGTAGGAAAGGGAATATAAGCACTAACATGAGCTATGTAGGAAAGAGAAGGTAAGCACTATCATGAGCTATGTAGGAAAGGGAAGGTAAGCACTATCTTGAGCTATGTAGTAAAGGGAAGGTAAGCACTATCATGAGCTACAGGAAAGGGAAGGTAGGCACTATCATGAGCTATGTAGGAAAGGGTAGGTAAGTACTATCATGAGCTACAGAAAAGGGAAGGTAAGCACCATGATGAGCTACAGGAAAGGGAAGGTAAGCACTATCATGCGCTACAGGAAAGGGAAGGTAAGCACTATAATGAGCTACAGGAAAGGGAAGGTAAGCACTATCAGGAGCTATGTAGGAAAGGGAATATAAGCACTATCATGAGCTATGTAGGAAAGGGAAGGTAAGCACTATCATGAGCTATGTAGGAAAGGGAAGGTAAGCACCATGATGAGCTACAGGAAAGGGAAGCTAAGTACTATCATGAGCTACAGGAAAGGGAAGGTAAGCACTATCATGAGCTATGTAGGAAAGGGAAGGTAAGCACTATCATGAGCTATGTAGGAAAGGGAAGGTAAGCACTATCATGAGCTATGTAGGAAAGGGAAGGTAAGCACTATCATGAGCTATGTAGGAAAGTGAAGGTAAGCACCATCATGAGCTATGTAGGAAAGGGAAGGTAAGTACCATGATGAGCTACAGGAAAGGCAAGGTAAGCACTATCATGAGCTATGTAGGAAAGGGAATATAAGCACTATCATGAGCTATGTAGGAAAGGGAAGGTAAGCACCATCATGAAATATGTAGGAAAGGGAAGGTAAGCACTATCATGAGCTATGTAGGAAAGGGAAGGTAAGCACTATCATGAGCTAGAGTAAATGGAAGTGAAGCACTATCATGAACTACAGGAAAGGGAAGGTAAGCACCATCATGAGCTACAGGAAAAGGAAGGTAAGCACTATCATGAACTACAGGAAAGGGAAGGTAAGCACTATCATGAGCTACAGGAAAGGGAAGGTAAGCACCATGATGAGCTACAGGAAAGGGAAGGTAAGCACTATCATGAGCTACAGGAAAGGGAAAGTAAGCACCATGATGAGCTACAGGAAAGGGAAGGTAAGCACTATCATGAGCTAC